>CAEFZX010028327.1:0-13298 GCA_903066825.1 Alfaro cultratus
GTGATGCTTTGGACATTAATACCATGGTTTTTTTTTTCTACATATGTTGGTTTCCACTCGACTGCCCCCTGTGAGTGTGGGTGTTTAAATTTTTCCGTTCCTGTTTTTCCAGACGTGTTGGTCGGAGGATGGCCCCAGTCCGTGCATTCTCATTGAAACTCCCCACAAGGAGCTGGAACCCTCAGACCCATCCAGCTTCAAGCAGTACCAGTTCAAGAACCTTTTCATCAAGGCCTCCCCCATCCCTTGCCTCAGGTAAGCCTGGGTTTTGCACATCAATGAGGCCATTGTAGTTCAACACTTTTCACTGAAATGGTTGTCAATCCACAATTTAAAATGGCAGTGTAAGATCTGAAGTAAACAGGGTCACATGATGGGTGTGTGAATGGTTTAGCTCTTAGTTTCGTCACACAGTATGAACCAGTTAAATATCTTTGGTTTGCAAATGACTGAAAAGTTTTGGTTTCTTTTTCTTTCCTTTTCAACCCAGCTGGGCGAGTTCAGACGACGTTTGGATTAAAATGCTCAACAAGGAGCTGAAGTACGTTCATGATAAGAGCTACTTGCAGCGGCATCCTAAACTGCAGCCCAAGATGAGGGCGATCCTGTTGGACTGGCTGCTGGAGGCGAGTACCTAGCAGAGCAGTGGTTTATGTCATCACATTCTTGGTGAATCTGTAAGATTTTTATGTTGTTGCCTTTGTGCAGGTGAGTGAGGTGTACAACCTCCACAGACAGACGGCATACCTGGCCCAGGACTACTTTGACCGCTTCATGCTGACTCAGGAGAACGTCGACAAAGATCACTTGCAGCTCATTGGCATCACAGCCCTCTTCATCGCTTCCAAGACAGAAGTTAGTCTTCACTTCCTGCTGTTTCTGGTGTTTATATCCTAGCAGAATAGTTTTCACTAAAATGTTTTTCTCTTTAGGAAATTTATCCTCCTAAAATCTACGAGTTTGCGTACGTCACAGATGGAGCGTGTAACATGTGGGACATCCAGCGCACAGAGCTTCGTATATTAAAGGTACAGCAGCGGTTTCTATCCTTGTTCTGAATGGAGAGGCTGTTTTTTCTGCTCCAACATGATGGTCTTCCTGCAGGCGTTGGACTGGAACTTGTGTCCAGAGACTCCCATCTCCTGGCTCAAGCTGTATGTTCAGGTGGAAGCCCAGAAGGATGGAGAGAACTTCCTGGAGCCGCAGTTTTCTCAGGAGATGTACATCCAGATCACACAGGTATCTTTGCTTCCTCACAAACTCTTTAAATGTTTTAAATGTTCAGAGTGTGACCTCTGCCTTCATCTCCTTCAGCTGTTAGATTTGTGCATGATGGACATCAGTTCATTGGACTACAGCTACAGCATTCTTGCTGCTGCCGCCTTCTGTCACTTCTCTACGTTTGACGTTGTTCATAAAGTCTCAGGTGGGTTTCCACTCTGCCTCTGCAGATTTAGCAGGTGGTGTATGAATATTCCAGGTCATAACCAGTGAGCTTCTGCCTCTGTTTGGCAGGCCTGACCTGGGAGAGCGTGTTTCCCTGTTATCAGTGGATGAGTCCCTTCATGGACACGCTGCGCTCTGAAGCCAAACCGCAGCTGAAAAATTTCCCCAAAGTCAAAACCGACGACAGACACAACATCCAGACGCATGTGGCCTATCTCGACCTGCTGGTGAGGAAACGCATCTGTTAATCAATCTGTAATAATATTCTGACCTGCCTGATGATATTCAGAATGAGAAACTGCAGGAAACTGACAATAATTTAAACTGTTGAAGCATTAGTATTCAACACAATCCTGAAGTATAAAAATTACTTCTCTCAAGTTCTTTATAAAATGGAAAATTTAATTCTGTTTATAAAAACAAACTCTACATGTATTGTAAATTAATTTCTCTAATAAATATCACAACTTGTCAAACAACTGATATTGTGATGCAGGCTGTGATTCTCCATTCAATGTTTTTTGACCACTAGAACTCTGTTTATTACAATAAGTAAAATAATATATCAATGAAGCATTTAAAACTTGCTTTTTTGACAAAAGAAAAGAAAAAAATGATTTCTAAAAACTTGGATATTCACTCCTTTAAAGAGATGAACCTAATTAAACAGTGCTTTGTGTTCATGTATTATATTGATGCTGCTTAATTTACATTAAATATCTTGTAGAAATCAGTTCTCACTTTGACTTTTTTTTACTGCCAAAGCAGAATTATAATTTTGATTACTTGGTAAGTAAATCAAACAATAAAATATAGGCACTGTTTGTATAAATTGTTTTTCTTAGCCAATTGTTAAGATGTTTTTTATTTATTTCTTCCTCCATTTTTGTGCAGAGAAAAGCTCAGGAGCGTCAAATCGACAGCCCCGGCTGTCAGCTGTCACCTGTTGCCATGGGGAAGATTCTGACGCCGCCCAGCAGCACAGAAAAGTCGACCAATCCCTGAGCTGGACCCCATCAGCAGGACCCACTACCTCTCTTCAGGACAACTTGACGCCACAGTTGAGTCGTCATAGTGACACTTAATGTGGAGAACAAAAGTTTTTATATGTGGTTGTTTTAACACTAAGCTCTGACTTCTGGCAGCCATAACGGATCAGACAAGAAACTGATCTGTTTCTTGATCAGTTTCAGATTGATCAAACTGATCAGTTTCAATCACTAGATTGATCAAATCATCAATCTGGTGGTCTAAATCTACTGATTTAATCAATCACCAGATTGATTAAATCATCAATTTGGTGATTGATGATTTAATCTGTGATAACTTTGCTACAACAGTTTTCACCCAGCTGGTCTTTCCTTCATGTGAGCCGTCATCTGGCAGATTCACTGGTGCTGGTCTTAAACTTGAAGCTTTGATGCTTTCTGATGGTGCTTCAGTTGATTCTCAGGAAATGAGAAAAAACTGCTTTTGTTCTTACCTACGACAGTCATTCCATTTTAAATAGGTACAATTAGACATGTGCCACCTTTATGTCTTTTTTTTTTTCTTTTTTTTTTTTTTTTTTTTTTTCTTTCATGTCTGAAAGTAAATCTGTCCTTATGGAGGTTTGTCACCTTTAGAACAAACAGCTTGATTTTTGATGTCAGAAGCATTTCATAGCGACCAGAATTATATATATATTTTCCTATTTAGGTGTTTAATGCACCAGGCCTGCTTGTGGCAAATTTTAAAAAAAAATTTGTGTATGTGTTGCAATCTGGTAGCAACCTTTTGTTACGTTCCTGAAAAACTTGACCTTTGTGCAAAGTGTTTTTGCTTTTTCATTTTAAGTGCTTGTATTTATTAATAAGCCTTCGTAAGTAAAGGAAAAGTGTTCATATGCAAAATCTTTTATTGATTGAACTTAGTCTGGTCACTCAGTGCCAAAGGCAAAAAGGTATTTATGAGTTTTGCGCCATAACATCTGTTCATTTGAGGTTCAGCATTAAATGTTGTACATAAGGATGTCTTCAGTGCCTTTTTTTGTACAACGGGAACAGAGGAGAAGAATCTGTACATGAACTTAATTTAAAACAGAGTGAGCCAAAAAATGGAAATCCATCAAACCTGTGACTGTAAACCTCCGCAGTGAACACATAAACCATGTGAACTGTGTATAAATGTTTAAAGAATGTTTTTGTACATAGAGCAATTTTAAAGAGAGAAAATTGTAATTTCCTTTTTGTATTAATGTTTTAAATAAATGTTGAAAGTCTTTGGTGTTTGTTTTTTAGAGAAGGAAGTAAAATGCCTGAGTGATTCTTCTAAGCCAAGGGTGTCAAAGTGGAGCCTGTTTCAAAATAGAAAATAATAAATGAACTATTGTAAAACATATTCTAATAAAGCAACAGTCCAAAGCCTTCTACATATTAAATAATATGCTAATTTAATTTTAAAAAATATTGTTGGGCAGTTAGAACCTGAATAGAAATCACAAACTAATTAAGCATTTTTAATTTTGTGGCCTACCATAAGTTTAAATGTATACGTTTTGGGTATGACTGTTAAAAGCTTTACAGAAATGCATATTTCTTTTTTTTTTTCCCCCTTGAATTTGAAAATAAAAAAATGTAAAATTCCCAAATAGAACAATTCCACCATTTTAAGACTGCTGCTGCAGTGAGTGGAAAAAGTGGCAAATAAAAATAAATCGCATTAATTTTACTCTATGTTCACACCGCAGCTCGAAGTGACCCAGTTAGAGGCTTTTTAAACGAGTAGTTTTAGAATAAATCCTGCGTAACAATGTTGCAGCACAAATTAAAGATGGCAGAAGAGTTGTGAAGGTCGCACTTTTACAAACTAAGGTATAGAGATTAGTTTCTGTTCCACTTACATGTCAGATGTTTCATGATATCAGCTCCTAATTTCCATACTCATGCACTAAAGGAGTATTTCAGTAAAACTGCAGATGTGACACGTTGATGTTCCATGAGCGAAAAAACGGCTTCCTGTGACTCAGATCTGGTTCAGCTCAGGAGGTTTCAGATATCTGCTCACGTTGAGCAAGAGCTGCAAACCTTGTTGGCCAAAACCTTTTTATCTCATTACAACCAAAAAACTTCACTGTATTTTACTGGGAGTCTGTGATGCACCAAAACAAAAAATCCATAAATGTTTAAAAGGGAGTAAAATGATTTTGAAATCTGAAATCGCCTCTATAAGCTTTAAAAGGATTAATCAAAATCAACCGTCTACAAAGGTCATTATTTAGTAACTGGACTCTGTGTGCATTTCAACACATAGCATTAAAAAATATGTAGATTTCTGCAAGGACTGAACTGTAATTATAATCAAATGACACCTGAATTTCAACAGATTTTATCAAAATGCAGGACATGAAAAGTTATACTTTTCATATACTAGACAACAGACCAAAAAGGTTTATTGTCGCCCTCATTTTTGTTTGCCAGTTTAGCAAAGCACTTATTAAACAATGAAATATTTACCTATAAAAGTTAACTTAAAGGAACAGGCATCCAAATAATCAAAACATGAATCCAGAGGCTGGTTTGACTGTAATAGAAATATAAAAACACAAATAGAGATAAAACCATAAACTGTGTTTATTTTATGAGAAACCCCAAAATGGTTCATGTTGAAACCAGATTTAAAAGACAAATAATATTTAAGGCATTAGATTAACTAAAAAATGCTAATTCTTTCAAATCATAGCAAATCATAGCAAATCCACGACAGAATAAAAACTATGTGGAAGTCAAATATAAATATTGTATAGAAAGAAAACATTTTGTCTGGAAAGAATTATTTAAAGAAAAAAAAAGTAAAAAAAAAATAACTCTCTACAATAGTAAAAAATATTTTTAAAGTAATTTATTGGAATTTTATGTGACATATCAACAAAAATGTATGTTTATTTCCTTAAGGAAATATTAACAACCATTCAAGATCATGTTAATAAAATAAAAAACTAAGATAATTTCACAGGCATCACCACAAGGTATTAAACTACAAACATAATATGTGACCTTATTAATTATTATTATTATTTTCATCTACAACCTGAAGCCTTCCTGCAGAAACCCTCATAATAACAGATAATAACAGAAAAACAGTTTGAACTTTCCCTTGCATTTGAAATGCTGTATTTCAAATCCACCATTATTAAATAATATGTGTTTTGATATTTATTGCTCTGCATCTTCTATTTACAGTTTCCCAAAATGATTTTTGTGGTTCTTATTGTTCTATTTCTGCTTTCTCAAATATAATGTTCATATTATTTTCGGACTTCTTGGGGTTTTTTGGTCTAAAAAAGTGAGAAGGTCAATATCTAGCTTTACATTATTTACATTATACATTTTTTTAAAAAAAATCATATTTTAGAAACAGAACATAAGCTTTATACATGCATAGATGCTTGTCCAGCATTTATTTTCCCCAGAAGCTATTTTATTAAATTTTAAAAAATTAATTTAAGATCTTGTGAGAGAGATTTATTTCAAAGCTGCTATTTTCTTGTGTCATGGAGTTTAAACCAATCAAAATTCTGTTTTTGTGGAAATTAGAATATCAAGTCAGACCAAAGAGGATTTTCATCACAGAAATATTTGTATGGCCTATACAGTTTAGAACCAGATTTAGGTAATTTTACCCTAACCTTTACCATATTCTAAGAAATCATCATTAGAGAGCCATAATCGTCAAAGCAGACAGAAATAATCAGCTACACACAGGACAAACATTATGGGGAAAAGGCTTTTTTATTTATTTTTATGAAAAGTCACATACAAAAGGAATAATCCATGATAGGCAGCTATAAAAATGTTTACTTGTACATCATATTACACGGTTCATCTCTGCTCGGTTTAAACCTACAGGAATGCTGCAACACGTTCACACCTCCGCCTCGAAAAGCTCTGGATTTACAACAGATGCTGAACACCTAAGAGGCCAAAACTCACTCAACATCTGCTTCACATCGACAGTTTATAAAAACACACACGCACGCACCCACACACACTTGTGTTACTCCATTTGGATGCATAGTTTCGAGCACAGTTCTTTCAGGGCTTATTTTGCTTTTATTCTATTTCACTTTAGGCACCAGAAGAGAAACACAAAACCTGTTTCACCATCTGAAGGAAAGAACTTGAACTAATTCATACTGGGAGCAGCACAAAAAAACAACAACAAAAAAAATCTGACATCTGAACCCAAAATAAGATTTCATAGAACAATAATGGAGAGCTGTGTCATGAAACCTTGAACTGGCAGCAGACATTTGAGTTGATTGAGTTTAAAATAAACCTTTTAACTCTGATTGTCCTCATCTCCACATAGATCTACATTCATCAGGCAGCGTAATGAAACCAGGTGGTAGATAATGGATTCGGCTTAAACTAATCACCCATTTTTGTTTTGATAGCAAAGAAACTTTAAAAAGTCATGTGCAGAAAACAATTGTTCCGATAAAGTCCAGGGCAATGTCTTCTATTTCTGTTTGTCCTTATCTCACCTTCAGGACGACAAATTTACCGTCTGCTTTAATGCAGGTGAAACAAACGACCACAGCTCAGATAACAGTTGAATTTACAGCCGTGAAAAGACTGTAAGTGATCACTAAATAAACTCTGTAGGGTTGATTGGAGATTAGGGCGGCAGAAAGGCTTTTTTCAGTCCCTTTATCTTGATTGTATCTGCAAACTTTGATGAGAGCAAAACAAAAAGAAAATGCAACAAATGTGGTCTTTAAAAGTGGAAGATCACAATATGAGAATATTCAAGCATCCTTTAGAACTGAACCAATTTCTACAGTTCAATATACAAGACAAAGATGCTAAAAATAATAAAAACTATACCTATATGTGGTCATTATGTTTGTTGGAACCAGAAATAAAGGGATTGTGAATAAATTCATCAAATACTGGAAGTTGCATAATCTGAAAAAAATAGTTTGACTTATCAACATCAACATACATTTGCTTTGAATGACATGTTTGCTTGTCTTTCCCATTTTAAAGAGCTAAAGTTAAAAGAAATGAGCTCTGGTGTCACATCACCTTCATACCTCCTGGGAACAGGAAGTCATAAATTCAAATTTCAAGGGTTCCATATATAAACAATAAAGCTTAATTGTGCTTATTTTAGTAACATTTTTAGAAGTATGAATAATTATCTCCACTGATTATCTTAAATCCAATTATGAATCACATGTTTGTGATTCACAATATGACTTTTTCTGAAAATCTGCTATAAAACAAACTAATTTTAAGTCTTATATATTTACCAGCCGAGCCAACAGCTCTCACCAGGACTGAAAAATACATTTTAAAAGGTAAGTTTGATTTATTTTTGAAGGTCTAGTGATTGGCTTCATGTTGTACAGAATTAATTTCTTTTTAGATTGGATAGAAAATCTAAAAGTTTGTGTGAAAGGTTAATAATTTCCTAAATGTATCTATTTATTTTCAGAATTGTATCTGGTTCAGCCTCACGTTTTTCTAATTTTTCACATTTAAACTCATTTAACTCAGTATATTCTTTCTCTTCTCTCTTTAACATGACTTTGTGTCTGGATGATAAATGTGCTAAAACCAAAACGGAGGTTTATGTCATTAAGCATTTAAGCAGACTAATAAGTTCATCTTCAATTGCAAATAAATGTAAAACTAGGTTAGCTACCATTTAGTTTCAATGAATAGAAATTTCAAAGCAGCTTGAAGATGAAATTTGCACATAAAGAGGTGAGTTCTAGGATGGAAAAAGTGGAGTAACCAGCATGTCAACAGAGCACAACCGACAACCATCAAAGTGGATCCTCAATGAACTTCTTTAAGGGAGTAGAAAAATAATCTTATTTAAAAATGTACCAGTAATGCTGATTTTACAAGGTGGAAAAAGTGTTTTACCCTCCAATGTTACAAAAGTTCTGTTTCAAATTGATTGTTTTGTCCTGTATGAAGACTGAATCCTCTTTTAGTGCAATAAGAAGGTAGAAAAGAGAAATTAAACGCTTATTTTTGAGTGTTTACACATCTTTCAAAGCTGGGAATTTAAAAATCTAAGTTTGTCTATGTTTATTTACAAAAAACTGCAAAGATCCTTGGAAAGACTTTTAGTATGTTTGACATTTTGAATATAAATTTCAAAGGAAAAACTTTCCGATCCAAAAATTCTCAAATAAAATGCTGTGAAAGAACAACTTAAGTCATTTTCAAGGCCTTAATGTTTTCTGAGATTTCAAGTGTAGCAGAGTAATTCTTCCACTCTGACCTCCAGCCACTGAAAGTTTCTCACATCATTTGATGAAGGTGTTGCTTCAGAGAAAACACTCTTTGACCCTGAAAGTCCCATTTCGCAAACAGCAAAGCACGGCGACCCAGAAGCCTCTTACAAATTGAATAACTACATCACACATTCTGTGCTTTTTTCCAGCGCAACACAATGAACCTCGAATGTGTCTTTGAATTTCTCCCAACACTGCTGAACACATGGAGAGGAGCTGCTGCATTCACACAACATCCCATTTAAACCCTTTTTGTTAGATTAGATGTTCTGGAGCTAAATCTGCTGCTAAACCTGCAGCATAGAGCTGCTTAGACCTTCATCTCCTTATCAGGGTTTTTCAAAGTGGGGCCACCAGGGGGCGCTACAGGAGCTTCTGAAAGTTGAAAGGAAAAAGCAAAAAAAAAAAAAAAAAGTAATTATAATTTGTTTTACAATCATTATTATAAAATAAAACAAATGTTATTTCTGATATCAGTCAAATTTCTCAAGCTGTTTTGCTCATTAAACTAGCCTAGCTAGTTAATGGGAAATGGAAAAGTTTCTGACAAGAAAAAGACAGAAGTAAACATCCAGCAGCAAAACCTAAGACCTGTGGCAATGAAACTAAGTTTAGCTATTATCACGTGAACATCAGATGAACCCAGATAAAATTCTGCAGAACATAATTCAAACTCAACTAAAATACTGCAAAAAACCCTCCAATGTGAACAAATTAAAGCAAAGTTTGTTATTTATAAACATTTTAGTTGTAACAGAATATTTGGTATTTATAATCTTTCATCCCTTTTTATTCCTCCTTTTCATAAAATGACCAACTAAGAAGCAGAAATAAGCAAAGCTTCCTTGTTTATGTCTGGATTTAAATTTGAAAGATTTTGGGTTTTAAAATACCAAAATCTTCATAAAGCAAATTTTTGGTTTATGAAGATTTTATCTTTGGAAAATTGTGATGTTTTTTTTTTTGTCTTTTATCACTTCTTGAGTTTTGATACTTCATAGTGATGTCAGTGCGTAAACGGCAGCCATTTTGCCTGATAAGCGTATTTTATAGTATCTGTTTATCTGAACTTTGAACTCTACGACAGAATATTAGGGCCAGGCCACAATTTTCTAATGACTTTATTACATCAATAAAGTCATAATATTACAAAGATGACAGCCATAATATAAGGAGAATATTGTAGTAATCTTATAAGAACTCCAACACAAAAAATAAAAATTAAAATGAGGAATATTGATCATCTTGTGAAATCTACTAAAAGTGTTTTTTTTTTCTGCCAACATTACAACTATATTCTCATAATTCAACAATAAATTATGGTCCTAATACTCTGTATTACAACTCACAGAAGAGATGATTGAAATAAAATCCACTTTTTAATTTTTTTTTTTTCTTAGCAACAAAGTGAGAAAAAAATAAAAATTGAAAATCTGATCTGGTATGAATAAAAGGATTTTATTTTGAAGCCATATTGCCCTGAGTAAATATCCCTGACAGGACCATAATAGCGAATAGAACCTGAAAATGTCTTGTTTGTTTTCTGACGTTGTGTGAATGCACCACTTCCCGACCCCAGAGTAGGACTGTGTGGTTGTGGTTGAGTGGCTCCCCCTAGTGGTGCTGAGGCAGCGGGTCATGGCTGTGGCTCCTCTGTATGTAGGCTATCGCGTCCCTGTACGTGAGGCCCAGCTGTGGCCGGTCGTACATCTCACTCAGAGCCTGAAACTTCGGCCCCCACCGTGACAGCCTGTCACACACAAAACCTCCTTCATCCTCCTCCTCTACCTCCTCCCTCTTGTCCCCGGCAGCCATTCTTCTGCAGGAAACGGCCGACCCCAGAGAGCTGAGGCTTCCTGCTGAGGACCCGGAGCCCTCCACGCACCAGACGTGGTAGGCGTCGGCTGGAAACGCACCGCTGTCGTTGTCCGCCTCCCAGATGATTCGCTCCACGTAGCTCTTGAAGTCCACATGCGAGCGCGCCGCGGGCGGAGCGTCGACGCAGCTGCCCGTGTCACTCATCTCTGTGTCTCTGCCCGCGTGGGAGGGATAGTTGGCGTAGGTGGCGTCGCTGCTGTAGCCGGTGCTGGCTGCGTGCTGATGGTGGTGATGGTGATGGTAGTGTTGCGGGATGCTGAGGTAGGGGGCGCCAGAGCTGCAGGAGGAGCCGGACGGATGCACCTCCTCCTGGGAGCCAGGGGAGGACTTGATGAGCGGGGCAGTGGTGCAGGAGGACGACTGGGACAAGCTGGAGCACAGAGGACGCTTCAGCTCCGTGATGTCATATGCATTCTGAAGGGAAGAAACCAAAAACATGTAGTCCATGAATTAAAGATCTCATTATAGTCAGGGATCTGTTGAAGACAGGAGCTTGTTTCTGGATGAACTTCAACAACCAAGATTTTACTATGTGTCCTTGAACAGGTTAGGATAGGTCCATGGGTTATACAAAACAACAAAACATGTTCATTGCACAAAATCCTTCTTTGATAACAAGGTTTCAGTTTGATCACTTCTGAGCTTCTTTCAGAATGAGCTGCTTTAGAGCCTCTGTCACTTTAAATCCGAATAAGCTGCTGTTGGCCACGCCTCCAACTCAGTGTTTACGTTCATAAGAGGAAAAGGCTGCAAACAGATGCACAATTATACCCTACATCTTTGGAAAGCATTAGTAGAGCCTCATGCACAACCATCAAGAATGCAGCAAGTGATTTCTGGATAGTAAATCAACAAAACTCTCGTTCTTTCCAGCAGCCAGCGGTAAAACCAGCTGAGATGTTTGAGAAACTTTAAACGGCGCCTATTTCCATGTAGATCCTTCTCAAGCTTCTGCCGCACAGATCACTCCTCCTTCACTAGAAGCAGCAATTATTTAGCACTTGGTGGAACTGCACATCTGCTAAGCTCATTTTATGAGCCACTTCTGAGAGCAACACTGGTAAAAACGTAAAGCATTTATAAAGGAAAGATGTCGTGATGACTTCCAGATTATCAGAAAGAGTAGGAGCTTCTTAAAGAGACAGAGGCCCAATTTCAAGGGGTCAAATTGTGAAGTCAAATTTCTTTTCAGTGTATAAAGCATTTCTAAAACAACTGAAGGTAACAAAGTTTCTTCATTGTGCTTGTAAAACACATAAAACTCCCCCTTCAAATTGTCATTATTTTTATATTTTAACTTTCACCCACAGCCACACTAGGCTTATTCGCTTTATCCTACAGCTGTGTGCAAGAGAACAGATTCAGGCCAGAGGATGAACTGCTGATTCCTTGATCAACTTGTTCTCTGTTGAAATGTTCTGACTGTGAGCAGGAGAGTATAAACTTTAAAAGCAGAAGGTTGAACATGTTTAGCGTTGTGTGTGACGAGGTACCTGGTCCTGCTCTCCTCCTCCCTCCTCGTTGTAGTTCAGGATGTTTTCTCTGATGTCTTCCCAGCTCTGGTGTTCAGCAGGGATGTGGTAAACTCCTCGCTTCCTGAACTTGTTTCGGCTGCCTTTCTGATTCCAAACGGTCACCGCCACCAACACCACTAAACACACACAAGTATAGGAGGTGGAAGAAATTAATAGGGCACCTTGTCAAAATGAAACATATTCAAACTTAAAGCATTACAGTTCACCAAACAACCAGACATTTGCTTTAGCATTGCAACATGCGACTTTGATAAAAAAAAATATTTATAAAAAATATTTTTTTCCATATTTGTTGAAACTGTCACCCCATCCTGACAATATAATATGAGACAAATAATCTGTGAAAAGATCAAGCTCATTCATCTCTCCTTCAGTGCTACTATTATCTGCAAAAATACACCACTCCTGGTCAAAAACAACCAATCAGAGCCAGGAGGAGGGTCTTAGTGCTAACAATCACCGCATGTATGCAACATAGCCTGCCACGAATGCTAAGGCTAGTTAGCATAGCCACCGATGACAGCTGATAAACAGTTTCCTGTAACAGTGAATTGTTTCTCCACCATTAGAACATTTAGCAATGAGTACATGAGGTTGATGGACAGCGCTAAGCCCCTCTTCCTGGCTCTGATTGCTTGTTTTTGTCATGAGGCGGTGGGTGTGGTGGTGGTGAGGCAGAGGCAGGAGACCCAAGTAACAGTGAAAATGATGGGTTTAATGAAAGTCACCAGGAAAGAACAGTCCAAAAAACCAGGGCAGCACTGTTGAGCGGAAACACAGGGGCTCATCACAGGTAGCGCGAGGCAGACGAATGGACNGGCTCACTACAGGTAGCACTCGGCACACGAATGGACATAAGTAAAAACTGGTGACATCAGACGACTAACTCAGACAAGAAACGACAAGGACCCGACGAGGAATACAGGACACAGGTGGAACTAAATACACAGGGAGATAATCACGGGACGAGACACACCTGGGAAACAATCAAGGGGAGGACAGGACAACACGGAGAGCACAGAGACACAGAAACTCGAAATAAACACACAGAAAACACGGAACCTGACAAAAACCTGTTAAAGTGCCAGATTTTTTGTGATGTAAGAAACATGCCGTCATAAATCTTTCATATTTTTTTATTTCAT
>CAEFZX010028328.1:0-101027 GCA_903066825.1 Alfaro cultratus
TACAGAAATGTCCTGTCCGAGTCAAACCAATGAACTACTGAGGCTTTTGTTCAAATCAATAAACTGGAATAACATACTGAGTATTTTATTTATAGAGAAAGGGACAACTAACGTTTAGAAGGTGAGGCCAAACTCTCCAAGTAACTTCAGAAGTATCCGTTTGCTTTCATGCCGCAAACTCACAGACCTTTTGAACGAGCACATTTGCTAAACCCGACCTGTGATATATAGACATAGTTTATTCGTAGCATTCCATCAGTTCCAAACACATAAACTCAGTGTGTAGAAACAGGGCCAGTTCTGGCATGAGGTGACCTCCTTTTAAGCTAGGGGTGGGGGGATAAAATATATTTTCTTTTTCTTTACGGATTTGCAAACATTGAGAGTCATTGAGAACCAGGGATTCTTTGGATATATTCCCATCCAAAAGGATTTCCATTGTAACAGCGATTCCCACACACTGTAAAGTGACGGGATCGCTACCAGGAGAGATAACCCCGACATGATGTGACACAGGGAAAGCCGTTGACCCAGAATCGGATGTTACTGCACTGAGCAATTCGCTGATGTGTGGCGGTTAGCGTGAGGTGTGCTCCAAGGGAGAGAAGTAAAAGAAAGTCACACAGCTGTAAATGTTAAATGTTCTGTACTTCTATGGCGCTTTATCTAGTCCAGAGGACTCTAAAGAGCGTCACACTACATTCACCCACACATTCTCAAATATTAAAAGCTGTGACAAAATGTAGTACAGGAAAGATGGATTACAAATAAAGTTGTAATTTTAAAAGCAGGTCATTATTTACTTCTGAATGAGGTCACTAGTTTTTTAGTTTATAATTTGTTTGGTGGCTAAGCGATATATAGCAAATTTGTTGTTACAGCAGTATAACTGTATGCAATACAAAGAGCTGCCTGCACTGCAAAAAGTTTTACCTACATATTTAGGTACTTACGCCTGAATTCCTGTAATGTCATTGTTATACTTGACATTTAATGCATTAACTAAAAAAAAAAAAAAAAAAAACTTTTTAGAAGATAAAGAGGTGATGAAGTCACTAAGAAACAAAAAAAAATGGGGGGTTGGGATTGCTATTAACCTGAAGCAAAAATATATATATTATGATTTTAAAATTGCTTGGAGTGGAAATAGTCCTTTACTGTAATGCCAAATTGAAGTCTGTAGACAGGCAAAAAAAAAAGAAAAAAAAAAGATTTCTTACAGTACTTACAATAATGCCGCCCTCAATGCGCCACATTGCCAGTTTCATTAACCACCACTATGTCAATATTATATACCTTTTGGCCCCGTAAGGTGACTTACAGTAAGACCTAGTTGTGAAACATCAACACGTGAATAGAGTGGTAACAGACCCGCTGCATCGCTACGGGAATATTAATCTTGTCCACATACAGCTCAGAACTGTTCCTCCCTTTCAGCAGTGTTATAATACGGGGTCATTTTGGGATTCCTCGCTGTTGCGTGGGTTATAAATAGGCTGTGGACTACAGTGGAAGCGACAGCGGGGATTATCTCACCCCAAATGATAATGAACTGCAGGGTTTATGTGGCATAAATCGATTAGGGCTTTTCATTTCTTTTCTTTTTCTATTTTTTTAAAGTTTCTGCAAAAGGTTTCCACAGATGGAGCTACACTGCGGACGTGGAATCCAGGCGTCCATCCGCTCTGCAAACGAACGGCTTTTCTTCACGCTGGACGCCCGCAGATCCCGATCTGTCCCGGGAAACTGGAAGGTGCAGGGCCCGTCGGAGGGGCCGGGGGAGGCGGGGAGAGGATGGAGGGGGGGGTGCTCCGCTGCAGCATCAAGCACACTGATGATGAGCAGTGCGGCACCCTCTCCGCACACTGCAATTAAACATGCATGTAGCTGTGCAGCTCACGCACCGGTTTCATATCTGGGATACTTTGCAACTCTTTGGTATCGCGTTAAAAAAAAAAAAAAAGGAGACTTGCGGTCCGGTTTTAGTCAGAGCGGTTCCCGAATAAACTTAACGATAATCCGGATTTTAACAGGTGCAGCGGCGCGACTGCGCAGAAAACACGCGCAATATTGTTGAATATGAAAGGAGAGACAGAGAGACAGAGAGGGAGAGAGAGAGAGAGAGAGAGAGAGAGAGAGAGCTGCTTTAGACATTCAATTGAATAAACGGTTAAAAAAGCAAACAACAGCGCAGCACTATTAAGTTGGGAGTCATCTGGTAAAATGTCTTTGTCAAAGGAAAATAAAAACCCCAAAGATTCCCCAACAGGATCACATGTTGTCACTCCGCTTGAGTACAAACATGTTGACTGCGTGTCTCTCTCTCTCTCTGTGTCTGTCTTTCTACGATCAGCACAGCGAAATATATTTTTATGTTTTACCTTCAGAAGGGTATCTGCGGTGTCTGGCCAGGCGCACGCCCCGGCGGATCCGACACATCCCTCGGTGAGGTTGGTCGGGAAGAGTCGGTGTCGGTCCGCGCCTTTGCTAGCCTGTCGCCCGGCTTCTCCTGCGCGGTGTCTCCGCTCTGTCCTGTAGAAATCCACACATTTCTTTTTTTTTTTTTTCTACTTCACTGCAGCAGCGGCGGCGGCGGCGGCACCAGCGGCACATGCTCAGATGGACTCACGCAGCTCCTGCATCTTTGCGCTTAACCGTTTCTTCACCGCAGCTCTGCGCCGCTTGACAGCCAGGCTGCATGTTGGTGCACGAAGGACATTTGCATAGTTTCCCATAGCGCCACTTTGTTTTTTGTTTTGTTTTGTTTGTTGTAGCACTGATTACAAGTGCACTTTAATAGATTTTTAAAAAGTTTGGTATCTCTGTAGTCGTTTTGATATTGATATATTTTTGATTTCTGCGTACAGTTCCCCTAAGTTTTTAATAATATTTGTCCAATTTGAAAAAGAAAAAGAAAAGTTCTTTTAAATGT
The DNA here is from genome assembly GCA_903066825.1 of Alfaro cultratus. Classification (NCBI taxonomy): domain Eukaryota; kingdom Metazoa; phylum Chordata; class Actinopteri; order Cyprinodontiformes; family Poeciliidae; genus Alfaro; species Alfaro cultratus. The sequence goes on from CAEFZX010028328.1 coordinate 2,933, forward strand.
AGAAATGCTGTGGTCTACAAGTCATCGTGAAGGTTAGCAGCTTTCATAACAAAAGGTGACTTAAGTAAATTTGTTCAGAAGCTGGTTCTTAATAGGACACTATCAATGGAAAATTGAGTGGTAGGAAAAAGTGTGAAGAAAAAAAAACAACCAATGGATGATCGAGCAAAGCACAATGGAGATATTGGCGGAGATTCACATGGAGTCTGGAGGTAGAGCGGAGAGGCACACAATCCAAGTCGCTTGAGTTCTAGTGGGACGTTTCCACAGTCAATGACAATCTGGTCAGTCAGGCCACCTGAGGGTTAAGGCCCACTGTGTTTCATCAAGTCCCAGGTCAGAACAGTCATTTCTGGATTAAAAGTCCTTTTTATTTTAATATTTGATAAAAGAAATTGAATTTTTGTCTATCTATCTGTATGCAGTCTCTTTGGTTGTGCTCTCTCTCTCTTCCTCCAGGCAGCTGCAGCTCATCCAACCTCCTTAGGGAAGCTGATATATGGAAACCAGCTCTCTCAAATGGACGCTGGATCGTTCTCTTACCGGTTGGTAATCAGGCCTCGGTGGCTTCATGTTCAGCTTTTATGGTTTCCAGTATTGACTTCTTGTTTCTTCTACAGAAAGTTGTTTGCTGCCCTCCTGATGAGTGAGCTCTGGTTTGTCGCTTCCTCCACAGCGTCTTGATCTGATATGATGCTCGTTTATCTGGAACCATCTCATGTTGCGTGAGTCACCTGGTCCTAACTTACCTGTTTGTCTGCTGCCGGCATGACCGTCCTACCCTCCAACAAATCCTGCTGAAAGACAGAGAGAGAGAGAGAGAGAGAGAGAGAGAGACATTACGAACCACGCAGCTAGTTTTCAACCAAGTTCCTGCCAGTCTCAGCCTGTGCTGTGTTCATCCTGACGGCTCTTATGATTAACTTATTGAACTGGATTCTTCATCTCAATTGACTGTCTATATCTCCCGTACAGTTACCTTTCCTGGAGACCAGATCCAAGGCTATGCATGTCCTTTGTACCTGTTAAATTCCTCCCTGTTTGCTTGTCTAACCGTTTCTACCTGTACTACCTGTAAATCATGTTCATTGAAATGAACAGATATGAATCACAAATCGGTGTAGTGACATTATAAAAATTTCACTCTTTTAAATTGCTAAATTACACTTTTAAATCCTGGATGTGGTGCCGGTCAACTAAGTCTCCAATCAGCATTGTTCCAAAACCCCTTTGCTGAACGTATCACCTCAAGTCTTAACCTTTTGAGAAAACAATCTGTAGACCTTCACTATCTCTACTTTAACATTGTCAAATGTTTAAAAGTTGAAAAGTAACTACACAAATATGTAAAAATACCTTAAGATTCTTTCAATGATCAGGTAGCATGCTTGTACTTGCACAGTGCTAACATTACTTACTTCTAATATGCTTTTATTTTGTAACTTGATTAAATCTACAATTTTAGACAGAATTTTAGGATTCTGTCTAAAATTGTTCCATTAAAAAATACTTTGACAAACTTCCTCTGCATGTATTGTAGAGTATTAGTATATAATATTAATATAATTTTAATATAATTAAAAATATATTCAAATAAAAAGGGCTGCACAGTGGCGCAGTTGGTAGCACTTTTGCTTTGCAGTAAGAAGGTCCTGGGTTCGATTCCCGGCCAGGGGTCTTTCTGCACGGAGTTTGCATGTTCTCCCTGTGAATGGTGGGTTCTCTCTGGGTACTCCGTCTTCCTCCCACAGTCCAAAAACATGACTGTTAGGTTTTGGTCTTTCTAAATTCTCCCTAGGTGTGAGTGAGTGTGTGCATGGTTGTTTGTCCTGTCTGTCTCTGTGTTGCCCTGCGACAGACTGGATGGATATATTCAAATATTTAGTCTTCAGCTGTTTCTTGTAAAACTTGACCGAGAACTGCAAGAAGGAACCGTCTCGTTAGCCACTTTTGTTTGCTCTTTTTATAGAAGTACAGGATCACTTTGTCTTTTTATTTCCATCTGGCAACTATAACCGCTGAAACAAATCGCCAAACTTACTTTCCTGTGATGTGGAGAGACATGGGCTTTTCTTAAGACAGACTTCTTTATCCAATTCATTGGCTCTGTACCAAACTGAAACTCCATCATCTCCTTGTTAATGCAGGCTGGTGATTCATCGCTTCAATCCACCCATCTACTCCATCACTGCTCCTCTTTAGTAGCTTTGCTTTCTTATGTTTGGGTCGATATGATGGGTTACGTTTGGTCTGTCTGGATGTAAAGAAAAAAGAAATTCCCTCACAGTTTAAGCACAAATATTAACTTTTGTTTCTTTGCCACTGAACTGTTTTACTTCAATTATTTTTTCCAAGACCAGAGTTATGATCATTCAGATACACGTTTTACAGTTTAACTTATTACTCTGGTCTTTCTATCATCTCATTAATAAATTAGTAGGCTTCCATTATCATTAAAAGCCGTACTGGTCAAAGCAATAAGACGTCCCTAATATATTTAGAGATAATTTGGAGCTGTTTAAGCTTTGTGTTTGTCTCTTAGTCCATTCACTTTTTCTTTCTCTACCCCAGGAATACTTTGTACTTTTGGAGATACTACACACTTCTGGCTCTTAAGCACAATTTGCTACCACTAATGACAGATGTGGTGTAATCTAGAAAAAGGGCCAAATTTAATTGGCTGAAAATAAAACAAAACACGGATAGTTGATTGTCAAGACGCCTTTGTGAACAAACTGAGCTAAAACACAAACAAGATTAAACCTGTTGCATCAGGGTCCGACGTAAACTTTCCATTTCCTTTAAAGGGGAACAACTACATAAATATAACATTTTCTGAGCTTTACATCATGTGTAATGGTATTTCCCCATCATATCAACATACCTGGAGTGTTGCCTTGTTCTTTCATGCATAAGAAAGCATAAGAAATACTTTAATCTCCCATAGCAACCATTCAGCTGTGCAAAACACTTGGGTGGACATCTAGCCCCGCCTTCAAGGATGAAGCTCCTCCTAGGAGCTGAAGTTTCAAAGCTTCTCACAAAGCAGCCCTCCTCTGTGACTCCCCCCGCTCTGCTCCTTCAGACTAGCCAGCAGCAATTAGCAAACACCTGGTGGAACTGGGCATCCGCTGAGCTCTTTATGCAAGCCACTGCTCACTACAACGCTGGTAAAAACGTTAAGAGTTGTAATGACTTCCTGAAGGCAGAGTTTCAGAAAGAGCAAGAGTTTTTAAAGAGACAGAGGCCCAATTTCAAGGCGTTAAATTACAAAGTCACATTTCTTTTAGGTGAGTAGTATTTGATATATGCAGCATTTTTACAACTAATGGCAACATAGTTACTTGATTGTGCTATGAAATAATAAAAACACATAACACTGTCCCTTTAAATAAAAACAATATATTATCTATACATAAACCATCAGTTCAAACTCCACAGTAATCCCAATCTCAATAGATGCATTTAAAAAATGTAGATCTATGATCTGTGGTAAAATTCAAGCATTTATGGGCGGACAACTAAAGGCCCTGTTCCATACTAGAAAGGAGCAAACTAGACATTTAGTCTACAGTCTTGCCTATCATTTCAAATTTCCAAGTTTACGTCTAGATAATAAGCTGCCTCTATGACTTTGTGTCTGTTATATTGGTGTTAACATACTGATTTCTGCAGAACACAGCCTACTGCTCCACATTACCCAACCTGACAACATAATATAATGCAGGATGACTGGAATATTGACATCTTTTCTAAGAAGTCCTCCACTTATTAGAAATATTCTCGGTAGTGATGTAGTCTAGAAGCTTGGGTACATAACTCTGCAGACAATTAGTCAAGCTAAGAGCTTTCTGAAAATCATTACTTTGGCCGTTAGAATTGATCCGGTCATGCATACGAGTGGACTGGAATGGATCATGTCTCCACGGTGAGCACCAGTCATCTCCTGCATTGAGCTCCTCCAGCACAGAAACGTCATCGGACCAGGGATCAGATCGGATTCAAAAACAAGGCCACAGCATTCGTTCCTCAGCCAAGAAGCAAGTCGATCAGAGATGTGCGTTTCTCGTTGCAAAGTTCACTTTCTGAAATATTAAAAGGGCCGCAAACGCATGGGAACCATCGCAGATAGAGCCGCCTGAGATGACTCAACGGAGAAATATTCAGGAGGGTTACAGAGGAGAAGTTACTGTTTGAGGAGAAAAAGCTACCAGCACAGGAAAAGTTAGAGCCAACTATGACCCAACGAGGGAGAACGTATCCAACTGAAGATGATTTAAGGCCGAATCCAAACGTTAGAGAACAGGCCTCAGCTAATCCGTACTTACTGATAAGAAAAAGATCAATTACTTAAGTGGTCAAAAAAAAACACACAAAAAAAATTACACCGCTTCTCTGAAAATAATTGTTAAAACTTCACACTTGAATTAAGTGAATTAAGTATTATGTATTATTATGGGCTCATTAGAGACTACCTAAAGTTGAGACTACATTAAAGTTGAAGCCATCATACTTGCACTGCCTGTCCAAAGTTCTTGCACACCTGAAACTCTTTTCACAGCTCTTTTGTCACAGCCACAACCTTTAATGCATTTTATATGACTAACACAAAGTATTTCATAATTGCACAATGGGTGGAATATAAAATACTTTAAGCACTTCTGACCAATAGTGTCTCGAAATTGCGACGTGCATTTGTATTTATTCATTTAGAGGTTGTTTGTGCGTTTTGGTAAGACTTTCAATTTTAGTTTTATTCTAAAAAAAATTTGTATTTTCAACATATTTTCATGCAATTAAGTATTAAAAGAATTGACCTGTTTTATTTGTGGGGAATATTTCATTTAAATGTAGTCCTGTTACCTTTATGTTCAATATGCAAATGTTTGTAATGTCCATTGCTGATGTGCGTTTATGTGTACAATACCTAGAAATATTTGATTTTTGTATGTGGTTTCACAGCTGATGCTTCTTTTTCATTGGCTCAGTGATCAGGTCACATTACCTGGCAACAGTTGCATCTTTCTCTCTGCATAATAGCAAAAACTGCAATGCTCCACTTGTGAAAGTAAATCTGTTGGACTTCTTGGCACTCAGACTCTGAATGCTAAATTGCCAGAAAAAAAGAAAAGCAGAGCAGTCTGTGAGATGTTCAAAGCTTGGGGTTAGACTTTAATAACCTACCTCTGGTCTAAACTCCTCCAGAACTTTATCTCCAATCCGTCCGCCGACTTTCCTCCTCTTCATGATGCTGTTAATTTACCCAACGCTCCCCTGGCCGTTCACAGAACAGCTGAATTCACACAACACACAAGTGGACTCTAGTCATTTACATGGCGACTGGTTTCACTGGATTCCTGACAGAGTAAATGAGATAAACACAAATAAATGCCACAATTTAAGGATTTTTATTTATAAAAAAATATTTGAAAACCATGTGTTCTGTTCATATTCACATACCCTACTTGGTGTTTGTGACTGAAAAGTGTGAAAAACAAGTCCAAGGATATGCCAGACACTGCAACTCTGAACTGTGGGGTTTCAGGGAGGAGTCTAAAGATGCAGCCCAGGTGTCGTCTGCCACCTTTTAAAAATATCTTTCACGCTGAAAACTTTAGTGACGCCAGGCCTCTCGAAAAAAAGTTGCAGACAAATTAATTATTCCTCTTTAAGCGAAAAATGTTAGGCGCAACACAGAGTATGTATCTTGACATTTTCTTGCTGTCATTTTAATTTCAAAGCAGAACTACACAAATACAGAGATTTATGTAGAAGCAAGCATTTAATAAATGTGGCACAAAAAGCCTCTTTTTGTTAGGAGCGACCCATATCTCTTGTTTGAGTATATCTTAAAAAAAAAAAAATTTTGAAAATAGAAAACTTTTAGGACACCGACATTTGGCAGGAGGTCAGAATCGAACCCACAGCTTTCTGATTGCAAAAAAACTACACTTCCCAATGAGCCACAGACATCCATGGTTAGAGTTTTCCTCTACGATGTAAATACTTGGTTTCTTTGTGTGTTTAGTTTGTTGCTAAACAGGTAAAAATGTCAGCTCTCACAATGTTGTTGCCCGTCGATACTTTGGCGTCGGCTGTTTGGGCCGAGCGGCAAAAAAGTTTGGACAGCGCTCTTAACAGTTCTTAGGTTCAATGGACTACAAGGATTCAAATAAACTACAGTCAGAGCATTGTCTGAAGAAGATATTATTCACAATCTGGTTGTTTTAGATGATTGGTTGGTTGATTTATAAACGTGTGTTATGGACGGATGGTAAAATTACATTTTCTTTTTTGTTGTTGGAAAAGCCAACTTTGCTCGCGACGTTTTCAACAAATGTACAAAAATAAACACACTGACAAGAGATTGGACATGAAAGCAGACTGCATTCCTGCTTTTTAGTTCATTTCAGATGTTTGCTTACAAAACAAAGAACGGCTCGAGCTTTAAATCCGCTCCAATACTGACAACATATAAAGCCATTAGGAATGAAGAGTTGCTGTAAATTTGCATATACCCTGCTTGCATACCCGGTGTGGAGCAGAGGAGGAAAAAAGAAAAAATGAACACACACACACCGACAGCAGCCTGAAGCGGCAACGGTCGGTGTGTGTTTTAACACCTCACCTCTGTGGACGGACACCAAAACAAGAAGAGGGGAAAGAAAAGAAAAAAAATCAATTGTTTTTAATTACATTACGAAGCGAAGAGATGCCGCTAATTGCTGAAAAAGGTAGAAAAAACATCAAGTCCTTCTCAATAAGTTAACCCTCCTCTGGCTGCAGAGCGGCGCCGGCCTAAGAGACGCAGAAGACGAGTTGAACTCATGTCGCTGAAACAAAAAGAAAAGTGCGTCTCTTTTCCGACTTGATCTTGTTAAAAGAAAAAAGAAAAACACAACAAAAGACGCGAGTGGCTTATGTGAACGTTCCTTCTCCACAGGGGCTCCTCAAGCACTTCTCATGAAACTTTACAAGTCTCCATCGTTTGATCGACAAACAAACCGAGTTATAGTTGGTAAAAAAAAAAAAAAAAAAAATTACAAACAAAAAGAAAACCAATAACAATAATTACAAAGACAGTAATAACAAGTAATGTAAGTAATAAACACAGTCCTGTACAGTCAGGCTCATCTTCAGATGGAGACCTCTGCTGAAGCGGTCGCCTGGCCTCCAGCAGCAAAGAGACACAAACTGACTGAAAGAAAAGTGACCAATGCTGTCGTCTCCTCTCAGCTGCCCACTCTTATGGTCTGGTAGGAAAGCCTTCTCCGTTTCCTTTCTCCCCTGCTGGAGAAAACGAGAAAAGAGAGAGTAAAAATAAGATTCTATTGAATATCTTTGGCCACAGGGGGGCAGCAGAAGCATCGCGGCACTGAGCTCAGGTTGTCACAGAGGGAAGAAAAGTGGAGCTGGACGCGTCTGAATATCATTAATAATTCATTACAAAGCGTGAAACTAAACCAGATGTTGCAGTAGCAGGGGACGGACGTACATGGCTATAAATATCTGAGTGTAATATTTCATTCAGTTTACTTTTGGATCCCAAGTTTTGAAACTTTCAAAGTTTGTTTGAATTTATTGAATCGTAGACACAAATATTTTCACTACCCAGGATTCACAGATGATTGCGTCACATATGAATTACTGTGTGATAAGATAAACTACAGAAAGATTAGAAACAAGCTTTATTTGGGAGAAATAAATAGCGTTTCTCACAGAAAAAACAGGATTCAAATCTTAGATATTTCACTCATCTTTGATGGCCTTGTCCCTCCTCCCACTGAATCATTAAAAATAGGTAATTTTTAGATTAGTGAAATTAGTTTTAATACTTTTTGACTTGTTTCTTTAATTCTTTAATATTGTGAATTAAAAATCATGTGGTTTAATGTTTAAATTGTATTATATCAGCACATGAATAATTGAATGAATAATTCAATAATGAATAATGAATAACATGAATTTGCTCAGCCTTAGTGAGCAAATGTTTAGCAAATAAACTAAACCAGAAGCATTACAGTTGTATATTTGAGCTAATTTAGATGATTATGGCTTACAGCTACTTGGTGGAGCTTATTTTTCATGAATTATTTTGCTAATGTGCACCACAATTTTTCCTTCCACTTAACATTCCATAAATAAGTTTGGATACAGCACTCTGGACAGCCTGCTCTCAAGTCTGTTGTATTCCCAGTGATTATGTAGAACACAATGTGGTAATTCTTTAAAAAAAATTAAATAAATTTAAAAAAATCAGCCTTATGGTATATTCAGCTTTTCTGAGAAACAGCATTTGGGGGTTTCATTAGCTTTATGTAACAACCATGAACAAAAACTTGGTGTGAAGAACATATAAAGTTTCTATTCTAACCTTTTAAAGATTAAAGACTTTTTATTTATTTATTTTTTGTTCATTTTCAGCTTGGCTTTCGCCTCTAAAGCAAACATTTGTAAAAAATCAACAACAAGCAGACAACCTGCTGAATAAATCATCCGAGCCCCTCGTGTTCAAAGCGGTCCAGCAGCAGGAGCCAAAGTCTCACCTCACTGCTGTTTGCAGTAGAGATTGTTCCCACGGAGAGTTCAGTCCAGTTCGTGAATCTCGTCCTGCAGGGACGCCGAGGGCCGTCCCGCATCGCTGACACGTTTGGCCATGATGTCCCACTGTGGAGTGAGGGCTTTGGACTTGGTGCCTGCAAATGGAGCGGAGCGGGAGAGTTGATGCAGCAGATATCAAACACACACGCACACACACCGATTCAATCTGCCAATTCTACAGTGGGAGAAAAAAAACAACAACAAAAAAAGCTAACTTTCATCTGCCCCCTGCTGGCTTCAAGAGCAACTCATTTCATGTGATCACAGCAGTAAAAAAAATATATTATGTATCTTTCTCTCATTTTAATTTGTAAAATGGATGCAGAGGACGTTTATCAGAGAAGCCACGTCAGGACTGATACTTAATTTAACTTTCCCATCAACTCTTAAAACAAAACTAGTTTTCAACATTGCAATAAATACAGTGTTTTTTAAAAAGAAATAAATAAGAAAGAAAACTCAATCTCAGCTAATTTCACAGACTAGTTGATAATTAACAAATAAGAATCTCTTGTTTGTTTAGCGCCACGTTTATCAAGTCAGATCGCAGCACATTTAATGTTTTTTCTTTCCATTTTCTCTGTTCGGGTTTCTGGACCGACTCGGTTCAGATCCTCCAGCAGCTCCTGATGAAAACGTTAATTTCAAACGATCCAGGCTTTGATCGCTGCATCTCCAGTGATTTTATACGCTGATGCAATATTTACCACGGCCACTTTTAACTGCAACACGTTTAGCGGAAGTTTAAATAATTATAGGCACGACCCAGAAGCCTCAGAAAATATGCTTCATGAATAACCTGCCATTAGCCCCCTGCTTATCTTATAACAACCTCGACATGTTGGATTTGAAAAGACTGCAGCTCCATTAACTACTGATTTAAATAAATGTTAACACATGGACCCAGCGTGGTTCTGAAGAGGGCTCGGAGACCAGTTGAATCGTCTCCCTCAGGAAACACTCGGCGAGCCTTCCTTGCCTCGTTGCCATGACAACACGCACTACGGCCTACAGCTAAAGCAGCGCGGCTGATCGGATCTCCAGCTCTCCCTCCTCTCTCTGGCGTTCCCCTGATCCATCAGTGTCACGCCAACCCGACTCCTCGCATCACACAGGACCACAGCAGCTCCTCGCAGAATCTCGATTTTTGAGTCAGGTGGCCTTGAAAAAGTATTCATACCCCTTGAAGGTTTTGCAGGTGCATTTAATTGGGCTTTTTATGTGCTGAATAAACACAACAGATCAGAATTTTGAAAATTTTTTAAAACCTTGTGCAAAGAACAAGGTTGGTTGATTAATTGTGGTTAAACAATTCATTCAAATAATCGGCAATTAGTTTAGTAATTGATTAATCGCTAACTGGAGTACGCAGCCTCAAAAAAAAGGAACAAAATATCTAACGTATGTTGATCTCTGAGCTAAACTCAAACTTTTGGCAGAGAGAGTGATTTAAATGAGAGAATAGAGGTCGTTACAGTTACACAAAGGTGTCATTCTGGTTGTGGTAGTTTAGCTAAAGGAAGAATGTCCTCAATCTGAGAAACCCACCATCCAGGCCGTTGTGCTGCTCGTAGCTGCGCTTGCCCAGGATGGTGGGCGAGCCATTGTTGAGGATGGGAGAGGACTTTATGGGCGTCAAGCTGCCTGTTGAGATGGATCCGCCACGGGTCGGCGGGTTGGGCTTGGACGGACGGGGATGTGCTTCTGAACACAGTGAGCAGAAAACCGGTCAGGCAGAGAAGAAGGCGCGAGAAGCTTTACTTTCACACGGATAAACATCTTAAAAGACAAAAAAAACATTAAGAACTCAATTTCTCTCTGGATTTGAGAAATTTTGAACAAAAACAACTCATGCACAACAGATGCATTCAAAAGAGAAACAGGAATAAACAGCAGAGCGAACAAACGCAGTAGGATGCAAAAAGCAAAGAAAGAAAGACAAGAGGGCACAAATAATGGAGTGGCAAAGGAAGAGCATGACCAAGGAAGGATACAAGGAAGAATGGAAGGACACAAGAAACAAATCGGGTCGGACACAAGAAGTAAAGATGGGAATTACTGTATATGTCAGAGGAAAAAGGAAGGACATGGGAAAGAAGAGAAGAAAGGGAAGAAGAAAGAAAGGATAATCCAAAGAGTAAAAGGGCACAAGGGAGTGAAGAAGGAAGGAAAGAAGTAAGAAAGGAAAAACAATAAAAAAGGCACAAGAACAGGGTAAAGGAAGTTAGCAGAGGGAAGGATCAGAGGAAGCAAGGGCTCAATAAAGAAAGAGGAGAGGAGAGAAGGAAGGAAGGAATGAAAGGGATAAAATGGAAAGATGAGGCAGGGAGGAAGAAAAGACAACTGGCCAAGGAGTAAAGTCTGGAATCATTCGTATTTTCTTAGTCTAGACTTTTCCTGGAAAAGATGGAAATAACATCCCAGACATTTCCAGACTTTCCCAGGCTTCTTTTTTAAGAATAAAAGCTTCTCATGCTCAATGGATAAACTTAAACATGACAAACTTGACAGCAGGCCTCTTACCCAAGTACCGAACCACAGACTCCAGAGGTTTCCGCTCCACTGGTTTGAGCTGCGAAGGCTTTTTTGGCCGATCTGGTAACCTCAGAGCACCTGAAGTGAGTCAGCGAAACAACACTCATCAAGAACCAAACAAAAAAAAAAAAGCATTTGAATGTGATCAAAGTTTGGCTGTTGGGAACACAAAGCCTCCTACACTCTGCTTTGATGGCTGCTGTGTTGACGGGGAGGTAGGGGTGCCGGGCCAGGTACCGCGGTCGGATGATGTCCTCGCAGAGGCGGCGTGCCAGCCGCGTCGCGCCGGTGGTCTGCAGGAAAAACGCCTGCCGGGTTTTGACGGCAAACTTGGGGCTGCCGCTGTGCCGCAGAGGAAGGCCGTGAGGACTCTGAAACGACAAACGTCGAGTCGGTCAGAGGATCGTTGCCAAGGATAAGGCAGGACTCGTATCTTGCATGATTTTATCCTGAAAAACGAATGCCAAGATGGCTTTGAGGTAAATTTGTTTCACCTGGACTCAGATGGGTACTTTACTGCTGCCAGTAGAGGTCCCATTGCCCAACGGGATTGGAGAATTTAACAAACCCTGACTGTTTCTGCTGTGTTTTGGCTGCAGCTACCGTACCAGCAGCGGGCAAAACTCACTGAAACACCAACTTCCTCTAAATAAAAGCAAACCAAATTAAAGCCAAAAAAGTTGGAGCTTTATGCAAGAATCAGGGCTGGCAGCTTCTTTATAGGTTTTGTCAGTACATGCTCTACTGAAGGCGCAGACGTACATGTGACGACCACGCATAGCGAAGAGCAACATCAGAAACATGAATACAGACGGAGTCGGTCCACTTTTCCCCCACTGTGAAATTCAAGAAGTTTTCAAGTAAAATTAAAACACTTTAAAACGCTATGTGTTCTGGCATTTAGCAAATAGAAATTATTTTGGTAATTCTAACTAACGTAAAACAAGAAAAGTTTAGTCTGATTTAATTTCAGACATCGAGGAAAAAAAACGTATCCAAGATGAAAATGTCAAATGTAGATGACAAAAATAAGACGAGTTTCTTTGTTTTGAACATAAAGTTTGAGTTCTTTAAAAACTGACAGGAAAAAGCTTTTAACTATCTTGTAAAGTCATTCAATGTTATGTTGAACCTCAGCATTAATTTGTTATTAGTGAAGCCCGAAAAGCTGTATATGTAGATCTCTTTGTGGACTTTTTCACTCTATGACGCTTTTTGACTTAATAAATTCGGTCGAATGGACAAAGCAGAATTGAGGAAACAAAAACAGATAAAGGAGAGTTTGGGGGGGGGGAAACAAAACGGAATTTGGAAAATAACCAGCCATTGTTTGAGATGCAGTTAGATTGACTGAGTCAGGAGGATTTCCTCTGATTAACGGTACAGGAATGCAGCCGTTACCATGGTGTTGCGGTTGGGCCCCGGCCTCTCGCCGTCCAGCCTTGTGGGCATCTTCAGGCCGCCGTACTTCTTCCAGTAGGTCCAGCATGAAGCGCACAGGCGACACTGCATGTTGGGAGGTCCCCACGAGTACCACTGGTAGGAGCTGCTGGCTACACGCACACACGCAACAACAACGCCAGCATGTCAGAGCACAGACTTTCACTTTCTTTGTCAGCTGATAGGAGAAGTCATGATGGGATTTGCTGTTTCCCTCCATTATAATCATCTAATGTGATTCACAGAGAAGAGAGGGAGTCTGTATTTTCTTAAATTATCTATAATAGTAAGATAAACTGTGCTAAGTTGGAAGACTTACTATAGCAGCTTTCACAGGCTCTGCCCAGCCCCGGAGTCTGCCCTGAGCCAGGTGGTCCCGGGACATTTGACCCCGCTGCTCCGTTTAGAAGCGCTGGCTTTACGCTGTTACTCAGCTGGTTGGGGTTTGGCTTGTTGCTGGAAGTTCAGGCGAACAGAGACAGAGTCAGACATGAGAACAACAGACTGTCTTAAAACATGAACGCAGTCACAGACCAGTGGGGGGAAAAAAAATAAATAAATGAATGTGATGACCAAAAATCTGACAAATACTAAAGTTTAATTACTGGAAGGGAAGAAATGACTTCCTTTAAAGCTTTCCCTTACATAACCATAAGGTTTTCACACACACAGTTTGGTGGAATGCTTTTTGTTTTTTTCTGGCTCACATCAGTTGCAGCACTTCTTTCTAAGTCTTTGTTTTATTAAGCCCTCATTTGTCTTTATTCCCATCATTTAACAACTACTGTTGATTTGAATTCTATATAAATAATACATTCATCTTAATAAGATCCAGTAAAAAAAACAAAAAAAACATGATGGACCACTCCACACTTTCTTTTACTGCCTTTTAGTTCTTAAAACTAAAACTCCCTACAGACTCTCAAATTGACTCTTAGCGATGAGAGTCCATCTTTGAAAGCATGGAGCAAATGTAGATCAAACGGCAACGTTATGCGTAGAGCGATTCTGAAAGCAGATACTTCCTCTCTGTGTTAACCTCTTAAAGAAGGCCTCTGACGATGGAAACTTCTCTGTCTGGAAGCTTCTCAGATAGACTCTACCCTCCAAAATGTAGGAAGCAGCTGAATGAGGTATCCTAAGGCTCAGACACAAACTAAAATTTATGTGATAGACCAACACAATATATCTGGCCTGTTGTAAGGACTTTTTCTACAGGGCAGTGACAAAGTTTAGTGGTCCAGATCTTAAGGTTTTCATAAAATATTGTGCATCCGTAGTTTTCAGTTCTGTCATATTCTTACATTTAAAGATTGTGAATAGAAAAGAGTTATGTTAGATGTTTGAAACTTGGCATATTTTATAACCTAATCTTCCTTTAAACTTCTTTACAACTTTATCTCTGACCTATCTTCAGTGTTTCTTGGTCTTCACGATGCCGCGTCTATCCTAGTGTTTTCTCTGAGCGTGATTTATACTGAGATTACACAAACACAAAGAAGAATGCTTCATTTACCAATCAGGTGACTTCTCATTTTATTTAGGGGCATCACAGGAAAAGGAGGCAAACAAGAGCGTGCCACAATCACTTCATAATTGCTTTTGTTTATCACCAAAAAAAGAAAAACCTTTTGTGGCTGCAACTTCAGTTTTTTTTTTTTTTTAGCTTAGCAACCTGTGTTGCTTTCTTGCTTTGAACTGAAATGTGCAAAAGTCTCAGTATTTGAAGAGAAAGCACTCACTAGTTGGGGATGTAGACCTGCTTGAGTTTGCTCTCTGCCTCGGCTGCTTTTAATCGCTTCTGGAGCAGGAACAGGTGAGGAGGAGAGAGGAAGAACAACAGGATTAGATCTATTCAGCTCCTCAGCTTCCTGCGACCAAACATCAATGGTTACCAAGCTTAAAATAAGGACAACTATGTAAGTACAATATACCTGCTGGACGTATCTATCTGTAGTCTTCCACATGTAGTAATACTCAATTATGCTCGTCAGCGACTTCCAGGGCAGCTGAGAAAGAAGAGAAGGATGATGGACATGGTCATATGATCTAGCTGATTTTTAAATAAAATCCAATTTGCCACAGACTTATTGTTGTGGAACATTTTCCCTCTGACAGGAAAACCTAAAGATTTATTCTCTGGTTCAGCTGAAGCTGAATCCAGATCTCAAAGTTTAAAACAAAGATGTAGCAAGTTGTAGCCCCACCCATGCTGCTGTTTAAAAAAAAAAAAAAAAAAAGGCTCAAGTGGAAACAAGAATGAGTAGCACTGAGAGACGCTGGCCACCAGGTGGCGGAGTAACGCTCACGGTGACAGCTAACTGTGGATTAGAAACGGCTCATTCTTCTCAAGCTGAAGGCGAATCAGAAAATGAGGAGCTGCAGCATCTTCCTCCAGGCTTCTCAGCAGAACTCAACCTTGTCTTCAAATGGATCTGTGTTTGATCACCACACACAGGATGAACAGGCTGCTTTCCAAAATAAATTTAAAAAATAACCTGTCCAGTTCATAAATAATCAATTAAACATTAAATAAATCTGCATAGATCAACTGTAGGGCAGCAGTTAGAAATACACTACATATCTGACAGACAGGTTGTGTCCTGCAGTTTAGCTTTGTTTCGATCATACAACATAGCTTTATTCAGTGAACGTTAGGGATGAATAAACTATTGAAATAATTGTCAACTAACTTAGTAATCAATTAATCATTAACTATGAAAAAGGCCACTTGCTGAAAGAACAACATACTTTCAGCAACAAAAAATAGTCAAAAGAATAGTTCTGACTATTCTTTGTATAGTCAAAGCTATACAAAGAATTTTTTGCTAGCCCATTTTGAAAACAAATTACACTCAGTTAACCTAAAATATGCTTTTATTAAGTCAAGCAGAAACAGCTAAAAAAGTTAAGAAGTATTTTTTTAGCTACAGACGCCACTTTTTCAACAAATGATCGATGTGCCACAATTGCATTTTAGGCAACAAACATGTTTTGTTTTTTTTATTTAGAAGAGGAATTTCTTTGTTTTTTATTTGCAACTTTTGATGTGTTTCTAATATTGTAGCAGCGATATTATTATTATTATTATTATTATTATTATTATTTTTAAAAAAGGTGCAAGTAGTAGTTAAATGAAAAATCTCTGGAATATGCAATTTTCTTTCACTTGATTGTCAGAAAAAATAATAGATTAACTGAGTGCTAAAATAATCATTAGTTGCTGCTCTAGTGAATGCTGAAAACAAAAACTGGGTGAACAAGTTTTAATTTATGGTTTCGTCACTTACAAAATCCTGCTGGATGTCTGTGAAGTCTTTGCCGTATTTCTCCAGCGCTTCCTCGAACAGGTTGGCCTCGGAGGCGCTCCACTCCTCCATCTCATCCCTGCAGAGGACGGGCCCACCCTGTGGCACCAGCGCCGCGATGGCCCGGGTCATGTCGTAGCCGTTGGTGTGGAGCGTGTCCATGGCGTGGAACTGGAAGGAAACCGCCGTGCAGAGTTAAAACGCTAAGCTATCGCTAACATATCAACAGCTGCACAGACATGGTTTCACGCTTCAAGCAGTGCCACGATGATGAGCTAACACCCGAACCCGCTTCTACGTGTCTCACCAGTGTGATGTCCCTGGAGGCGGCGGCGGCGCTCATGTGGAGGCTCGGCTGCCGGACAGAACTGCTGCAGTCCAACGCTCTGGCGAACGTGCCAACCGACCTGTGGGACAAAGACGGCTTCAACAAGGCACAAAACCGTGCTGCAACTCTTTTGGCAATTATTGTGGCTACTGGCTATTATTCTGGCGAATAATCGGATTAAAAAAATTGGGCACATTCAGATTTTTCATTTAATTATTTAAGCCTTTTTTTATACAATATTAGAAATACATTAAAATGTGTAAATAAACAAATTCCTTTTTATAAATAAAAAAAAACAACACATTTTATTGCCTGAAATGCAATAATAAAGCTCTTTTTTAGTGAAATTGACCCAGGTGAAGCTAAAACTATGCCTCTTGAGAAGTTTTGGGTAAAATATTTACAGAAAAATGGGTTTTCTTCATAACTGCAAAATGTACATGTAATTAAGCCAAAAATTACATGTACATTTTTGGCAATATATTAATATATTGGGGGGGGTTTTCAGCAATCTCAGACTAACAATTAATCAATTATTAAGTTAGTTGATGATTATTTCAACAAACAATTCATCACAAATACTGTGATTAATCGTTTCAGCCCTAATACTGAACAAGGATACTTTCTGACTATTAAGGGGCTCCTAAACATTTTTCATTGTAAAAAAAAAAACAAAAAAAAAAACAAATTCTGATTCTCTTCGGGTCAGTTTTGGCAACAGAATGTCCAATGTTTGTAATAAGTCATATGGATGGTTAGAGGGAATGTTTATTGGTTTAATACAGGGTTTTATTCCAGCAAAACAGTGGCACTGCCTCCAAAAGTATGACAGGTCCTTTCTGCCAGCCACCGTCAAACTGCACAACAAGCACATCTCCCAACAGATTGTGTAACAACGCAATATCACAAGCACAACACTTCCCAACGTGCAATCACATGTAAGGGACAATATCTGATGAGACTGGAGGCAAACTTATTTTATGTACAGACGATCTTTTCAAAGGGAAATATTTTATTTTGGAGTTTTTCCGTGAGTGCTTGTTCTTATTGCCATTTCCCTTTATGTGTGTTTTTTGTTCTTTTTGGTGTATTTCTTTTATCCAATTTGTTTGTTGATTATGCTAATTTCTGCACACAGAGAGATAAAAGAGCAGAGGTGTTACACATTTCCACAAACAAAGATGAAAGCACTCTCGAAACAATGAATACATTATTAATAAAATTTGGATACATGAAAATATTTATTTCTCCCAACAAGTTACTTAAATTTTAACATTATTGCACTTTTAAATTTAATAAAAAATATTGTTGTTCTACTTCTAGGTTTATTATTTTTTATGTCAAAACAGCAAATTTTGTCCCATTTGTTTATCTTCATTCACTCTAGTGGATGTTCTGCATGTCTGTTTTGAACATATGAGAACGTATTGTGTTATTTTTGTTTCTATCAAAATAAAAGTTTAGTAATGCGGCACATTAAAATGGCCTTACTCGTAGCACTTAAACTCAGTTTAACACTACATGATGTTCATTTTGTAAACTTTGTTCCCATTCAGTATAAAATTCTGATTATATATTTACAAAATCTTAATTCTGTAGTAGCTCTTCTTACCTCAACTTTCCATATTTACTACACATAATTTCTGATGGAACCGAAACATTTAAACCACTTTTGGTTTTCAAGTTAATTCAAACTCGAGAAATTTTGAAAACAACCTTCCCAGTGTTAGCATAATTAAAAGTTCCTTTCTAAACAGTTTTCTAGTGAGTATTTTATTTTATTTTTTTAGCGTCATTGTTTACTTACCGAGCTACGACTAAAAACTGGTCGATCTGTTTCTCTGTTAGTGAGCTGTTGGGATCCCAGATCTTCTCTTCTAGCTTTGCCAGGTCTCTGCCGTCCTCTTCATCTGAATTTACCAACACATACAGTAAACATAATTTGATTTAAAAATAAAAAAAAACCTCATCTACCTGTTAAAGCTTTTATTGAATCCAACTGTGCCTGGTTTGCGGCTTCTGCTTTTTCAACTTGCTAAGAATAAAAGGTCTCGGCAAAACATATAATGCGTCCACAAACATTGACATTTTCTTAAAGTATTGAGACAAAAATATTATTTTACTATGGTACGTTGTAATTTTTGAATGAAATTAAGGCTGTGGTTATGATTCGTTTTCTGGGAAAGTACAAGTTATGGAAGCTTTTCTTTTGGCAGATGCAGATTTTGACCATAAACATTTTTTTGTCTAAACAAGGAGGGTAAATCTGCTGCAGGTTTGTATAGTGAAGTAGTAGGTTAGAAATCTGAAAGATTGTAATTAAACAATTACATAAGCAAATCATAAGTCTGTCTGCACACGTGTTAGATGGCGAGTTTATGGAGTGAAAATAGTAAAAGTGTTTTGTTGTGAAGCAATTAATGAATTAGGATGAAAAATAAATTGAATTTCCAGTAATTGATCAGCCAATCACTGATTGGAGCTGATCATTGGATGATTTATTATGTCCTTTTTCTTTTCTAGCTGTTTTTCTTAGTTTAACAGCCTTACAGGCTGGATCTTCTGTCCAATGTTTGGTCTTTGAATTTTTGCAGCTTTAGTTGTTGGAAACTTGTTACATAAAGAAATTTGATCTTGACCTTGTTTGCTGCATCTCTGATTTTTAACCATTCGACCTAAACAAAGTAATTGTGAATTTGACGTATAGTTTTTTTATGTTTTGGTTTTTTTACACACATTAAAATTTGGAAAGTGTGGCATGCATTTGTATTTAGTCTCCTTTACATTTATGCAACAACCAGCCGACTTTGTGATGGGCTATCTCATAACAGAGATTGAATGCATTCTATTGTGACAAAGTGTGAAAAAGTTCCGGAGGTGAATAAACTCTTGCTAGCTGAAAAACTATCGGATAGCGCTGGGACTTCAGTGTTCAGGATCTGATATGAAAGAAGTTATTTATTGGACTACTGTGCCGTTCAGACGCACCGCATCAATATTCAGTGGTTAAAAAAAAAAGAAAAAAGAAAATATTCCCTGAAGAAAAGAAAAACCTTCTTCTCTTAGAATCCAATGTTTATTTAAACAGGTCAGATTAAACTACCTTCATTCAGGAGGTCGGTGATGTCAGCCTGGAATTTGTTCCCGATGCGGATCTCCCCTTTATCCGCCAGCAGGGTCTTCTGCTGAGGGTCGTACACCAGCGAGTAGAAGAAGGCATCCTGGGAATTACAGACGGGAGCAAAGTTCAGAGCAGAAGACGGGCAACCGGGCCTGAGAGTGTGCTGTTATCTGACTGTGTGTGCGCGCGGCTTCTTCGGTGCTAGTCTCTCGTCTCCTCATTACTGTGTGTGAACAGAACATTCTGGGTCAACATGCTGAATAATTCATCTGGAAACAGGAATCTTTAAACTCGTAAGACTCAGACCCACACAACCTCATACAAGCCCGCAAATCTAACACACCTAATCACATATTTAAATCCCATGATGCTGCTGGGCATCTGCACCTGGGGCTGGATGCATACCGTAGCTTCACGGCCAGACGCTCAAAAGCCCGTTCCTCAGAATTATGAGGCTGTGTGTATAGATCTCATATAAATTTCAGTCCTTCTATATTCTTTTCCTCACGTGCGCAAGGATTTTCACTCACAATATCGATGGATGGAATAAACATGAGCTAGTTATAGCAACATACTCATGGCTCTGTGCAGCAGAAACGTTTTTTTTTGAATGTTAGCTGTTTAAAGAAACAGGAAACATTTCCAGTGGGCACCAAGATTATTGATGAGAAACTTCTGTGAGAAATTCTCATTGCCAACGCAGCAGCCGCAGGAAAATGCAAGTTTTTCATAAAAAAAATGTAAAAAAAAAAACTTGCTGGGGAAAAAAAACTATGCATTTATCTGAATTGAATGTCATTGATTGGGTTTATTGTTGCAAAAAAAAAAAGCAAAATCAGAAGGACAGCAACAAATTCATTTGTTTGAATTTGTTGAAAAGTTGTTCGAAAATTATGAAATGTTAAAGTGGAAGTTAGAGTTGAGGTGATGAAGAGATTCTAAAACGGTACAAAGTTTTCTTCTTGAAATAAACAAAAAAAAAAAAAAAAAAAAAGAAAGAAAAAAGCTGAAATGGAAAGCTACTTCCAGGCAGCATTACGTATGGCTGCAGGCGATAAAAACTGAAACCACAATCAAAGAGTGAAAAAAAGAAAAAAACAAGCTCTGGTGAGAAGCCTGCAAGAATGCCTGCATGCTTCCTGAACATGAATGCACACATACATACCTCTCTGTCCAGGTAGGACTTTAGGGCTTCGGTTTCATTCAGAAGCGTCACGCAGCACTTCCCTCTGGAGTCGGGCGAGGAAAGGGAGGAAAATCAAAATAGCGAGATGCACAAGATGAAAGAGAAATTGGAGGGAAGGTCAGAAGACACATTTTCAGTGTCTTGCAAAAGAGTTCTTATCCCTAAAATGCAGCATTTAATACGTTAAACCCCAAAGTTCAAAGAATCTCATTTCTAGTAACAGACCAACACAATTTATGCATAACTGTGAAGAGGAAGGGAGGAAAAGCAACGTTTCAAATTGTGTTTTTCTATCTCCATTCAGCAATTTTTATTCTGTTACATCTAAACAAAAAACAGGATAATTTAAACTTGTTTAAAATGAGGCTAAAAAATAAAAGTGCACATTTATAACTTTGTTCCAAATTAGATGACTCATGGTGCAGAGGTCAGTCAGCGATAGTGCCCGTTTGGCTTCGCTAATTGCTACTTTCTAAGTTTAGATGATTTCACAGGAAATTATTAACACTCCTACATCTAATTCGGGAGGGTGACAAACTCAGACAACCTGTGAAAAAATCTGCACACCCGTGTTAATCAGGAAGTCTTAATCAGGCTTGGATTTAACCTTTCAGGACTCTTCTTTAACTTTTAACCTTCCAGCTTTGACGCAGAAATGTCAAGTTATAACGTGGTAATGAATGGGGCTTACTGATGAGTATCGGCAGGGTTAAGTCTAGAAACTGGCTTCCAGTGGCGCAAAAGGCCGATATGCACTGTATGCAACGCATAGGGGCGCTGCACTAGAGGGGGCGCAAAAACGATGTGGGGATTTTTTTTTTCTACTCAGCATTTTATGTAGTTAACTGCTGTTTGTGTAAGAAATTATCAATAACAGAAGAACAGCACTGATTAGGCGCCCGTCCCCTCCTGCCAGCCGCTCTCCCCTCCCATACAGGTAGCTTGGGCAGCGGCCCTTTGAGAAGCGCTGAGGCGCGTTTATTTTCTCTTTTAAATTTGAATTGTAGTAATGCCTTGACAACAGGGAGCTAACGATGGGCGGCAGAAAAAAAACTCCGGGGCACAAAACGGAAGGGGGGGGGGGATAAAGATGTTGGAGAGACGAAGAAAAGCTTTTCAAATTGGTTGAAAGACAGAAGGTAAGTAATGTCAGTGTATCAACAAGAGAGTTGTAAATATTCAGGTTAGCTTAAGCTAGGCTAAAATGACAGGTGGTTGTTGTTTCCGTCCCGTACTGAACCAAAACGTGACGCGATTTATTCCGTATTGCTATAAATGTCATCCTATCACACATCTCAACTATAATAATAATGACCAAAACAAAGCACGGGAAATATTAAGGTCAGCTAAACTGTCGTTGCGGGACCTAAATAAGACCCCAAACCCCACGAACTGACGCTGTTGTCACGGTTGCTTAGAGACGGACACTGCGCAGCCGCAGTGAGCTGCCATCAACCCCCGTCTTTTTAAAATGTCCACCCGATACACCGTCCTTAAAACCACTGGCAAAAATACAGACAGTACTGGGAAGACACACATTCCAGGCTGAACAGTGACGTTTAATAGGGGCATTAAAAAAATGGGTCGGCGATGTTCAGTGGTGCTCAGAGGGTTGTTAGATAGACGAATGGGTCAGGAGAGGAACCTCAGACCCGTCAGAACCTAAAGATCCAGACATCAGTCTGTTCATCCCTCAGTCATTTCCGTAGACCAAAAAATAATATGAATGGCAATTTAAAAGAACAAATCATAATCATAGATTAATAGTAAATAAATAAATATTGTGAAGGAAACATTAAAAACGTTTGTTAGGATTGTGTAGGAAAAACATTGATATCTTTTATAAATACAGTGTTTTGTGGTCAATATAATTTCACCATTTTATTAATATGGGCTGCCATTTTGGACAAGGCTTCCTATCAAGCTATATGAATGATAAAAAACATGCTAACAAAATGCCTCAGACCTGCAGCCCATATGAGGTTCTAGACACAGGCTAACAGAAGTGGCCCTTAAGTCACTAGTACAAGTTTATGTTGGGGGGTGAAGGGGTGCTGCCGCCGGTGACATGTTCGCATCCACCTCAAAAATATGTAGTTGCTCCCCTGCTGGCTTCTGTCAGCATTTAGTGCTCAGTTTGCCTATGACATCAGAGATTCATTTAGTGCCAGATTTTTTAATAAAGCTCGGCATCCCTTAACTCTCAGGCGTCTTTATGAACATTTTTGTCTTTTTCAACATTTTGACCTCATCAACAAGCCATTTTCTTTTGTTTTGGTATTTCTATAGCAGTCCATTAGAAGATAAATGTACAATCATCTTGAGTCATAAAGGACAAACACGTCCCCTTCCAGGAAATGCTATAAAAAACAAAACATTTCAGTTTTCTTTTTACTTTTCTTTTGACAATTTTCTCAAACATTCAGAAAAATGTAACCCTTTAAATCTCAGCTTTATTACTTTATGCCACTGTTATCTATTTATTTATTTTTTTTTAAGTTATGCAAAAAAAAAAAAAGGATTCAAAATTTTGACTTGATTTGTGAGGCTTCGGATTAAAATGTTACTTCAAGTCACATCTTTTTCAACTTCTTTTTTAGGTCAAGTCTTTTGATCAACTTCAGTCCTGATTATAATATATGTTAAACAACAATCAGGGTTTTATACCTTCAAATGTCAGATTGAGAACGTGATAATATATTTTTCTGGAAAAAAAAAAGAAAAAAAAAAAAGAGGTATTTTCCATATGCCAAGTAATAATGATCTGCTTTGGATATGAGCCTAAATGTAGCAACAATTTAGTAATTTGCGGATAAAATTTATGCTGCACAGACTCCCATTAAAAGCCCCAATTTTTAATTTTTCAGTGCTTGCAAAATATAATTATGTGCATAATCTTAGAGTTTCATGTTTGAGAAAAAACAAGTCACAACTTAATTTCAACCTGTAAAGTTTTCACAGCACTATTTCAGGGAATGGGAATTTTTGTCCTTAATGACTTCAGATGGTTGAAAATTGACTGATATTTCTGGGTTAACAAGTTATTACATTGCTATGCTCAAAAATAAAATAATACAATGTTTTTCTTCATTTGATATATTCTATGTTTATATTTTGTCTCAAAAAAATGAGAAAAAAAAAAGTTGAAACAAAACAAAAGCAAAGGCGCAGTATAGCTAGTGAGGCCTGCCGGTGGACTACCTGATGTGTGTTGCTGGTAGGGACTCCAGCTGGCGCGACAGGAAAAGCTCTCTGTGTCTGAGCTGGTGCTTCTGCTTCTCGGGGAGATCGGCCATCTCTGAATTCTCCATCTCCTCCTCCAACTCCCCTAGAGCACAAAAAAACCAAAAAAAACAACAGGAAACAAAGGTCAAATATACGCACATCAGATGAGGCGGAACAATGGGCTCCTTTGGGAAAAACAACAGGAATGGAAAATCTTTTGGCAGCTGTTGGTACACTATCTCAGGTGCACGGCGAGAGGACCTAAAACACGGGGACGCGCACTTGATGAGCCAGAACAATGAACCCCCCAGAGACATGAGCTGTGTTCACACACCTCAGACATGTTTTATGGGAATCTGACTGACTTGGCGTACAAGAAAAAGCAAAAAGAAACAAGTTCACATATAATTCTCCCTCCTTTATATTGGCTGAGGTATACAGCTACTGTTTTATATCTAACATGTTGATCACAAAAGCAATAAGCTCAGAAGGATTGCACTGGGGTTTAAAAAAATTGCAAAAACAGTCTTTGATGTGAGCAGATGAAATTATAAAAGCTTCCTGTGCAGCAATGACTCACGCTGACAGGAGGTTCAAACAGCAAAAAGATGCTCTGTTACGAAATAGGGATGATTGTCGTGAAGGGCTTAAAAAAAGGTGCATTCACACCAGCCCTGTTCAGTTCAGATTAAGAGTTTGAATGTCCGGTTCGTTTGGGGAGGTGTGAATCGAACACTGATGTGGACTGAACAAGCGAACTCTGCTCCGCCTACAAACCTAAGTTTCAATTCGGCTAAAGTGAACTTCAGCGCGGTTCGAATGCATTATGTGGATGGAAGCGGACCGCTTCAAAAGCAGAAAACGAACTACAGCTGTGCATTCTGGGTAAATACAACCTAAACAAAGGCTCTAGTCTAATGGAAAAAATGGCTCCTTGGTTTTTAACTGAAGACAAAAGAGAAATCCTGCAACCGCTAAAATCTGACGCTACTCCATTTTTGTTCATTTTCTACGAAGGAGGATGTTGCGCTCATGTCTTCTTTTCAGGTTTTTGTGCCGTTTTCTCCAGTGGTTCTTGCTACAGCGCCACCACAGGTGAACAGGAAAAACAGGTTTTTCAAAGCGTTTTCTTCGTTTGACACAGCACAATGTAAACGTGACCTGCACCAGTTGAAAATGTAGCAAATTTTGCAATTTTGGACCCCAAACCACCCAAGCTTGAAACTGCAGTAGTCAAAGTAGAATTTTGTGTTTAATGTTGAGAAACCACATCCCCCCGCCCCCCCCACCCTCTCTTCCTGACTGGACTTCCTGTAGAAATTCAAGAAGTACAATCTTTCAAGCCTTCTGGTCATTTTCTACACAACAATTATTCAGTCTGTCCCATGTTCGTCACTGTGTGGTTTAGCTCATCCACAAAACAAGACGTGTACAAGTCTACGCTCAGGAGGAGGATAAGCCAACATCTCTGCAGATCCCACACATCCTGGACACAAACCATTTGGACTTAAATCTTCAGCGTCACTTGCAAAAACTAGCCACCTTTGGGACAGTTTCTTCCCCCAGACTGTCTCTCTGATGAACACTTAACAGTCAGAGTGCCTGGATCGATACAGCCTTGTCTTTCTGTTTCGCAAAAACTCTATTTATAAACATTTACAAGGAAGAATGTACTTTGTCTTATTGGCAATAGCAGCAGGTTTGAATATTTCCAGAGTTTGAATCCTGGTGTTGGGGTTTTGTGCATGGAGTTTGCATATTTTCCCGGTGCAAATGTGGGTTCACTCCAGGTACTCTGGCTTCCTATTGAATTAATTGGTGCCTCACGCCCTTAGGTATTAGTTTGTGTGTTTCTGTGATGGACTGGCAACCTCTCGCCCAATGACCCCTGGAGATAGGCAGCCCCAGGAAAGAAATTAGATCCAAAAAAATCATGGTAAGGAGTGGCAAGAATAACAAAAGTATCACAGACAAAAGGGGCATAAAAACAGTGAGAAATTAAGACAACGAGAGACTGCCATTATATGGGAGAGGGGGAAGCCTAAGAGAGAAGAGAAGTGAAACGAAGAGCGCCGGAGCAGTCAGTACGTGCTCCAATTCATTTGGAGTTTCATTAGAGGAAGCGAGGCTAAGAGAGAGAGACGAAGAGAGGGAGGCTGGAAGCAGAACAAAAGCAATCAAGGGATTTTCAGGAGAAGAGATGTGTGGCCAAAATCAATAAGTACTTCTTCACTCCCTCACTCTCTCTGCCCAGCACTCAGCACCCAGCAGACACACCATCAATGCCCAGGAAGAGCAGCTCAGCTCGCTCAGATGGATACACTCTGCATGGGCCCTGCTCCTTCTTCTTCTGCTTCCTTGTGGTGCTGAATCATGAAGCACCACATCCAAGCCTAATTACAGGAAGTGTTCAGTTAAAGCTCCAACAAATTTGCGATTTCAATATTCCAGCTTTCCAGGCTTAAATTTCTATACCCTCCCCCCATGTAAAAACTAAACCTGGATAGGTTTAGTTAGATCTATGGTCATCAAAATCATAAGATAACCCAAATCTGACATTTGCTTCTGACCGTGTTGTGCAGTAAACATATGAGCATTAACGTCTGTATCTATATCACTTTCTAACATATTGGTGTCAATGTGTTATGGGAAAAATGTTTCCCCTTTAAGACCAATTACCCATACAGCTTGGTACCATAAAGAAAGCTCACGGATAGAAGCCATGTCTGGACTGTCTTACAAATTTGCCTCTTTTTTCAAATGTACTGAAAACAATCTGACCTCTTCAGAACACAAAAAGAGTAAGAACTACAATTCCCAGAATGCATTGGAACAACAATTAGAGCTACAGTTTCCCTCCTTCCACCTATCAACAGGCTGGCGTTTTTTTTAAAGACACAGATTAAAAAAAGGCCAAAATAACTGAATTCTCTTTCTGCTGTTTGGCTCTAAAACTGAGCATTTCTACAGTACTATGTCAGTTAACACGCACTGCAATCTATCACAAATGATACAAAGGGGTTATCCATATCTTTAGCAGCAATTATCATATGTACCCAAATTAATCAGAGGGCTGTTTAAGAACAATAAAAGAGAAATCTAATCTATCTATACACACCCTGTTTAAAGTACTATGTAATACAATGCAGTGGATACTGGTATAAATAATAAGCAGATAAAACAGATATATAGGAACAAATTTTAAACTGAGATAGAGACAATTGCTCTTTTAATTCTCCATTTATCTCCAAACAGCTAAAGCAAATGGAATATAAACTGAGCTGCATTAATCCCAGACACCCAAGCTGAATCAAACAACCTGAGGAAATTCCCGTAAATAAGTAAAGTTAAGATCCTACTCTGCGAGACGTCTTCTCTTCTGAACACAACGGACCCATGTCCAACAAAAATGAGAGAAGACGCACAACATGCAACAATCATTCCCCACGAATGCAAACCTGGGATCTAGCAGCGCACAGAATGAGGCAACCACTTAACCAGCTGCAACCTTTGGAAAGATAAAGCAACGTAAATGTGTTGTAGAGACATTTTTTAAATCAACGGAAAAAAAAGTAGTTGGTGCATCTCTACAAGATGCACCAACTACTTTTTGTAGCTAGTTTCCAATTTTTTGTACTTGTAAAGCTCCGACACAAATTTTGTTTCTAGGAAATTATCTTTGAGAGCGAATTGGAAAGTGTCTTCACAGAATAAAATTATGGTTTCTAAGAAACAACCTCAAGTTCTAAAGCGGAAACAATCAATGCAATTCCCTTGTGGAAGAGTTATCAGTGAAAATAAAACCATTATATGCATTTTGATTTAATATTGTGTTAAATTTGTAAGTTATTTGCTTCTTACAGGACCCTTATGAACCCTTTAGTACCACCGTGTATTAATCACAGCTCCGCAGAACAGGATTTCACAATTACTTCAAATAAAAGAAAGAGAGATCACTGGTGTAACTTTCAAAGCATTAATAGTGAATGTAATAAATGTTAAGCATGTATTCCCTGTAGAGTTACAGATCCTAACGCTACCTGAGTTTTCCAAAAACAGTGCCAGCATTTCCAAATCCATGTTGCACAAAAATTGCAAAGTATAAAATGGAGCGACTTTGCTGCAACACGATCAGCTTCCTGTTATCTGTTGATGTCTAACTCTCTTGGTTGTAGCAGCCTGGTTGAACAGATAGAAAATACAGTCTCCTATCTAAACAAGTCTTGCATCTTTTGGGCTTCCTCAGACTTTCTCTATAAACTCTGATAGTGAAACAAGCTGCCAGAGTCTTCTTCACCCAGTAAGAACTTCCACGCTTTTCTCATGTACTCATCACTGACTTCATACACACACACCTACACACAAGCAAGGATTATCAAGTAGTCCATCGGTTGTTTGGACCTTCCAGCTGGCGCCTCAATGCGAGTCCTTGAGTGGCAACCCAACTTCGCAATGTACCCACACCACACTCTCTACAAATTGCCTCTCCGTCTCACCTGTCCCAGCCAATTATCAATTATTGATGAATGGGTCGCCTTACTGGCCTGAGAGATGGAAGAGGAAGGTGAGGAAGAGAAGAGCGCAGGCCTGAGGGTGAGATGTTGATGTGAGGAGAGCACAATGGACCTTTAATACCTTAATAAACTTCCTATACTCAATATGCAGAGTGTTAATGTGTCAACAGCAGATGTGCAGTGAAAACTTGCAATTCTTCATTATTATTGGTACTAAATACTACTACTACTAAAACAACGGAGAAAGAAAAGTTTAGCAATAGTAACCTGTTGATTTTAGGCATGAGTGAACAGTCTGAAAATGTAAAAATTTGATATTTTAAGTTACCTAACTAAGTTTTCAGGTCATGCTAACTGAAAACACTCTTCAGAGTGGAAGTCATTAAGACAGTTAGCCAATCTTCCGTATTGTTGACATGTTTAAACACATCCAAAGGAAGCAGAAAAAGTTATAAGCTAAAAATCACTCCCTATAGAGGCACAATTCATTTAGGCTGCTCCAGAGAAGAACTACAATTTTAAGAGTGTCGTCCTTTTCGATAATTTGTCTTTTAATGCTTTTACAACTTTTAATGTTTCATACCAAACTTTTACAGGCAGGAAAATGTGCCGAAGAGACTCAGAGCTGACTTCAGTAGATAACATGAAAGAGAAACTAGATCCATTAAAATAGCTCTATTGTCTTCTTTGAAGCTTTCATTCTCTGTCCTTGAACATGATGAACTGGAAATGTTAGTCTTTTGGAAAACTTAGGGGTGTACATTATTTAATACAGAATATACACAGAGATTGATGTCTACAGTTAGCAAAGCTGACTATGCTAGTTGCCCTAACTGTTAATGAACCTGTTTGAAATGACTGCTTCATATCAGAGTTTCTGACCATTTCAAATTCAAGACTTTAAGACAATTATGACTTTAATGTTTTTTTTAAATGGTCTCAACTGGCAATACATTTGCTCTTATTCATGATAGACGCAAAAAAAAAACAAAAAAAAAACTACCTAACTAGCCAGGGTATGTCAGCAGTGACTTACTGGCAGCCTCAACCATCGAGTCACTTTTGCCTGACATAAAAGTTCTGTGAGAAATATGATTAAATAGTCATGTCAGATCAAAATTTATGACTTGTGTTTAACATATTTTAGGCCAAGTTACTTGAATTTAAGACATTTTAAGTCTTCATTTTAGTTGCATGAATTTAAGACTTCTTAAGGATGCACTGACACCCTGAATATAATGATGCTTTTGTTTTGAAACAGTAAAACCCTACAGTGGTAGCTCTCTCACATGCACACAGCATGACATGGATAGTTTTTAAACAGGATCGGCTAAAATCAGGATTGGCAGATCGAAGCTTTACAAAAACAGAGAAGAAAAATCAGCCACAAAATTCTGATCAGTGCATCTCTAATAGTAACCAATTGCTGAATGGATACAAATGTGTTGCTACAAGCTATGGAGTGGCTCAGGAAATTGAGAAATACAAACATACTCTATCTCAGACTAAACATGTCACCAAGTCAAAAGTTCGAGTTCATGACAAAAAAAAAAAAAAAAAAACAAGCTAGTAAAATACAGTCATCAAAAATGCCACTGCAGGTCAAAAAGAAGTGAAAGACTTACCAGATATCTGCACAGTTCTCCGTTTGCTATGTGAAAAATGACTTCCAGAAAACCTTTTCAATGTTCAACCTTTTCCTCACTCTAGTGCATTGTGATTTTTTTCCCCCAATCCACAGCAAATTCCAAACTAGAACAAATCCAGAGCAGCTGGAAAACAGGATGACTCTTTATATTGTTTGAATTAGCTTTACCATTGCACCTATTAAGAGTTTGTGGACTTGGTTTAAAAAATTTTGAAAAAAAAATAAAAATAATAACCTAAGGTTGAGTCATGGCAAATTCATGAGTTTGAAAGGAGGAGCTTCGGAGCCAAAAACCAGAGAATTAGAAACAGTCATCTTCCATTATGTTCAGTTGTGGAAGCAGAAAACACCTAATTACCAGAGCTACAAGTGAGGCAGCCATAAAACGTCTTCAGTAATGAAGCACATTTTAAATGAAAACATAAGCAAAACTGGGTTGGATAAACCTTGCTAGCTTCCCTAAATGTCATTACTTTTGTGAATCGCTTTACAAATAGCATTGAGATCACAGTTTATAGGAAGAAGGCACCACCTTTAAAAAAAAAAAAAAGAAACGAAAGGTTGAGTCATGGCAAATTCATGTGTTTGCAAGGAGGAGCTTTGGAGCCAAAATGCCAAGTTCTCCAGAGAGACCGTCCACTTTGGAGCCCTGCTTTACTCGTAGGGAGGGACTAAAGCTTGAGTTAAAGGCCTCGCACAGAAAGAGCACTGCGAACCTCTGCAAGCAAAATATTTGATCAATGACTCACAGCAGACACCCAGATTTATATATACACAGGCCACGGAGAGCTGTTCTCCGCAGGGCCATTAGAAATGTTAAATTAAAGTAGATTCAAGCCCTCCAGTGGCACCTAAAGGCAGCAGCTCCAGTCTATTATGCATGCACATGCATGAATCTGCAGTCATGCACTCAGAGGATGAGATCGCAGCTACAGAAATGCAGATGGAATATTAACCACACCCATGTGGTAGAGTCCAATTCTCGCCATTTGTTTTTTTAATTAGAAATGTTGAAATTGTCAAGGCAACCCATCAACAATCCAAATCTGGTCCAATCTACCGAGATCCTGCAAAGTATTTCAGTGTGCTTCATATAAGTAAATTCAAATTTCTAACCTACACTTCTTCTAGACATTAATTACATACAAAAAAAAAACTCAATAAAGTACCACTGACTGGATTGCATCACAAGCCGACACTGGGTATTCCCACAAAAAAAAAAAAAAAAAAAAATCTGATTCTGCAATAGAAGTGCCCTCATGTCTCCTCTGTGGACGCTGTGGTTAAGACTTGTATTTATATAAACAGGCTTTCAAAAAGGCCGGTCGGTCTCTTTATAGAGGCTCATGCAAGCGCTTTCACACCCTTCGAGCCAACACAGCCTGCCACACCCAGCCGGAGTCTACAAGTTGACTCGCAGTCCTCCAGAGCGTGTGGATGACAGCACTACTTACTGAAAATGGTAGACTGAATTAAATGAAATTGCATTGTCAAATTTTTGGGAATTTCTTTTCTCTTCTAGATTAATGCTAATCTAGAAGGTTTCACATCTGATGAAGACATTTTTGCTTGTTTGAAAGCATCTGGTCCTTAACACGCAAATTACTGGATAAGATTGCAACAAATGTGTGACACATTAAATTGAAACAACATGCATTTAATAAAAGAATGAAGTAGTAATGTAAGAAAAACTGACTAATGCTTTGATTAATGAGGTAAGTAGCTGGTAGTTAGTGCCAATTACATTTAGTTTTATTATATATCTTTTTCTATAATAGAGACTGTGTGTGTTATAAATCCAATTAGAAACAATTTATTAGTGCTGTTTTTAATGTTCAAAACCAAAACTTGCTTTGACAAGCTTTGCGTCTGAAACAATACAGATCAATTGTGATGAATCGATTATTTCAATAGTTGTCAACTAATTTAGTAATCTATTGATCGTTAAGTAGATTACATAGATCAAAATATATATATTTGCTTAAAAAACACAAAGCTTTAACTAAGCCAAAGCTGTACATAAAAAATATACATTTAAGATAAAAAAAAACAATAATTATGTCCTAACCAGAACTCTTAAAGTGGCATAGTTGTAGCTTTACCCGATTCTGTTGCCATACAATTAGTTATTGGTTAATCAAATAAATAAACTAACAGCATATCAGCCATGCACAGCATTCATATTAAGTCAAACAAAAGGTTTAGCCAAAGATTTTGCAGCTTTGGCTAGCTGCAAAATCTTCTAACATTTTGAATGAGTGATCATTTATTCACTTGAATGATCAAATGAATACTTGAGTGATCAAGTATTCACTAAAAGAATTACTTTATTATTCCCAAAGCGAAATTAAATACTTTTTAATTTGAATATCATTCAGCACCTATTGGCTACCTAACCAAATTAGTCAAAATATTCAATGCACATCAAGAGATTACGACAGTCTGTAGAGTTAAAATAGTGTCCACCTACTCAAGCCTATGGCTTTTTAAGATCATTAAAACCGTTATGGATCAAATTTAAAACCTACATCACAACAGAAATGCAGAAAAAAGAATTCAGGGGACCAAAACTGCAACATTTCTGGGGTCCTTTAGTGTCTCCTGGCAGCAGTTTTGTGCTCCTCTCATGGTTCATGACTCTCTAGCTAGCTAGCAAGTATTAGCAGCTTGTTATTGGTAGCCTAAACCACCTTGAGTTACACAACACAGTAAGTGAAGATGTTTCTGCACAACTCAAACTTTTGCCTAATAGAGAAGTCCCTACATAGAACATATGAGATTAAATGGCCCTACCACAACAAAATTTAAGACTTGTGATGAACATATTTAAGCCCAACTTGTATTTTCTTTAAGGAATTTCACTTACTTAAGGCCTTAATTTAAGACATGAATTTAAAGCCTTTTTTTAAAATACTTTTCAGGGATATGAAGTCACCTGTCCCTAAACTTGGAAGAAATCCAGTTGTTTTTTTCTTTTTTGCTTATTTACCCTTTCAATTCAGCTGACCTCTTTGGCGATGACGCAACAGTCTGGAATGGCTGCTGCTTTTTAGCAACAGCCTTCTCCCACCTGCAGCCACAAATCTTTCTTTTGCACGTGCTCCTGTTGGATTTGCCAAACAACTGAACAGAATTCCCTTTTAGCTCATTTGCATCCCTGTTCGCTGACCCTTCTCTTGGAGAAATATCCAATCACAGAAAACACTGAGAGGCAACCTGGGGTAGTGATACTCTGAGTATGACTGGACTTGCTTTGGAGAACAGCACTCCGCAAGTGAAGAGCCGCACATTGAACACTTCCACACACGCACGCACACACACACACAGACAGAGAGGAGTCGTCACACTGCAAAACAAAAGGAGAAACAATTTTCTCCTCAAACAAGTCTGCAGTCTGGATCAGTGCAGTAAAACCTCTTTTGATTTCAAGCTTGCACTATTTAATGTTAGGGCTTTTCCGCAGTGAGAAAATAACAGAAAAGGTTTTACGCAGAGGAAGGCATTTTTATGCCGGGCCTGGAAGTCTTTGATGCTCGATGCTTACTGGTTGGGTTTTGGTCACTTACTTGCATGTTTGTCTGCCAGAGCGATGAGTGTGCTGGAGATGTCCCTGCGCCGGTAAAAACACACCACTTTGGCCTCCACATTCCCATTGGCTGTCTGCAAAGCAGAGACAATCGACGTTACCAAGGCAACAAGTGGTGCTGCACAAAGAAAACCGACACATGTGAGAATGCACTACACAGACTAAATTAAAAAAATATTTATATATATTTTGTTAAATCAGTGCAAGACTTGTTGTTAATGTAGCTATTTTCCCTACAAATTTAATGAGACATTGAATCATTTATCAAAAACAAAAAGACTAAAAAATGGTTTCATGCTTAGAGGAGTTGAGGTTGAATTATGTTGAATTGAGAACTGAATAATAAAAAAAAAAGTAGAAAAAAAAAAAATCATTATAAGCTTTTATTCTGCCAGCAAGGAGGACTACACCTTTTCTTTGTTAGTAAACTTGATTATTGATTCACGTGCAGCAGTAAAAAAAATAGCAAAAAAACTAAACCTCAGTCTGCATCACAGACATTAGAAAGTAGAAATGTACTAAGAAATCAGCTGGCGGCCAGAATTTACAAAAGAAAGAACAGACATTAAATGCGTGTCATCCAAGCAGAAAGTCCTCATTAATTACATTTAGAATAAGATGATAAAAGACATTTTATAAAGAAATCTGTCTAAATAAAGATGAGTATTCAAGGTAGATGCAAATTAACTGTTTCTTTTAAAAAAGCAAATAACAGGAATTTGACAACATCAAAAGGTTTAGGCAGGATGTAAGCCATAACTATAATGTGATGAAGTGATTTCAAGATCTGTGAATGTTAATATGACGTGATTTTAAAACACTGGAAACTAAACCTTTTCTGTGACGACTATTTCAATTCTTTCACACATGCTTTGTCATCAAAACGAGTTCATTTTCAACAATACTCTGAAAGTTTCTGTTGCCATTTTTAAGGATTTTACCCCAAAACTTACTCAAGCCATCTTTACGTTTACGCAAGGAGAGAATGGATTCCTCTGGTTTAGTTCAGTGTTTTTGTTGAGCGGTTTTCCATGTACACATCTACACTTCTTAAACCTCAATCTGAATCCGTAGCATGAGGAGACCGACAGTGACGGTCAGAAAAGAAGAAGGCCGATGCTGGGATCTGTGTCAATCACATTAAAACAACCTCCACATTGTGGAGCAGAGGCACAGATCAGGAGATTGGCACCGGGTTTCTGACAAAAGCCCCCTTTTAGCAGTGCTTTTATTATAATTAAACAGTTTAACTACTTTCAATGCAAAACAGATGGAAGAATTTAAAACACACAGTTACTAATGGTAGGATTTTAAATCCCAGGTTGCAATTTTTGAAATTAACAATGAATAAATGTTAGTTCTGACTGATTATTGATAGCTGCTGTTTATTATTGATAGTGCCCTGTATTATTTAATAGGAGACAAGCCACAAAACTGTAAAGCTGTCTTAAGTGCCTTAAACAGTCATTTGTTCCTATCTTTAGGATAACAATCTTTAATGTCTTTTTGTAATAACTGCAATTTTACCTCTGAAATATAAATTTTGCACTTTTCCTAATAACTGAAAATGATTATTAAAATCTTGGAAGAATGAAATAAAGCATTAAGACCTCTAAATCTATCACTATAATAAAAAGGGTATCTGCAGGTTTCAGCAAGTTCAAGCTAAGACTTTTTAATACCAGATTTAATTAAATTTCATACTGAAAAAAACTACAAATATAGGGGATGATTGGGGAATCCTGCTGGATCGTATCGACTGGCAACAGACGTGAGTCAGTGGTAAAAACAAAAGTCGCCCAAACAACTGATGCACTTATTCAAAACGGACACAAAAAAAGCTACCTAGAAACCTAGCTAGAAAGGCTATATTAGCAACCAGCTGCTGGTGCCTTGAGTTACAAAAAAATAATAAGTTGTGCCCAGGATGTGTGTCAAGAGCAAACTGGAGGAACTCCCAAACCAGGGCACCCACAACAGAAAGATGTCATGCTGCGTTTGCAGCTCTGGGAGAGAGAACAACTTTCTCTTTACTTGTGGGGAATGTGTAGGTCTGTACAGCTCTGTAAGGACTGGGAATGTCCAAACCATCGTGGCTAATTACTTTATGCACCTGTATTACACTTTGAACACATTGCCTTAAATGTAATTAGAATAATTTAAGTTTCTCAAATCATCTATTTGTTTCCAGTGACGCTCAAAGCGAAAGAGCGACTTAATTGGCTGCTGCATTTTCCTGTCAGTAAGTTTAGTTTAGTGGGAATGTAGAGATGTACTGTTCCTATACTTTAAGCTGAACAGGATTACAAAAAAAAACAAAAAAAAAACAAAACATTTTTCTACAGGTTTTACTTAAGGAGTTGAAGGAAAGATACAATGTTAGAGGATTTGGTGAGGCAGAAGCCTTAACAACCGATACACAGTGGTGGGATTACTGCCACATTCAAGGGTGGAAATTCAACCTCCGACACCCACTCACCTTGTTCAGCTCCTCTATCCTCCTGATCAGAAGTGGGTTGCTGGATGAGTTCTCAAAATAAACATAATCTGCGGAACAAGAGGAAGAGAAAGAGGAGAAAGAAAAAAAGAAACGTGACAATTGGCATTTTAGAGTCACTCAGCAACATGGGGTGTCTCCATTCGGACACCGCGACTGCTTAATTAACAACTGTGCACCAGACACGTCTACAAAATGTGAGTTTAACTTGATTAGGCTAATTTCATACACAGAAAGTCCCTATTGTAGTCGGGGAGGCCGACTGAATGAGACGTTGATGCGCTAATGCGCGTCTAAACAAAACAAATCTGGCGCTGCAAACCTTCAATTCAGCCTGCAAACCTTGAATTTCCTCAACCCTCATGCTCTCTTTGTCTTTTGCTCCATTCATTCTCCTTCTGTTTAGTGTTGTTTGCATGCGCAGTGGGTCTGGGCTTGTGTGGGTGTGATGAGAGCCTGTATAAGCTTTAACGTGTGTGCGTGTTCGTGTGTGTGGCTCCTGGCGCAGCTCCAGGCCCATTGGAGGCTTAGCTCTCACCAGGATGTCCCCACAGGCCCCGGTCTTGGTAGGGTGCCTGGTCTTAGCCCTGCATGTGTCTTGGCTGAGTGTTTTCAGATTATACACAGCACTTGGTAAGTTGCCTGGTGCCGGAGCTCTGCTCCAGTCACCCTGTATGTATCGCATGCCATCTCTCAACACCCCCTAGTGCTTTGCTCTTGACCGTCAGGGGAAGGGATCGTATGACTTTCCACCAGAAAAACCACAACAATTCTTGCTTTTTCTTTCCCACTCTGAAAATGCACCAACACAAACTGGTTGAGGCACTGACCCACCATGCACTCTGGATGTGAATGACAGCCAAAACTATGCTTAATGTCCCTAAAAGCCAGGATGAAATGGAAAAGTCCCCACTTGTGGGGTATTTTGGACAATCATTTTGTTAATGTAAAGGCAGCTTGATGGTAAAACAAATTTCACACAACTACTTTTTTCTACACAACATAAGCAACTGTAATGGCTACAAAATGAAAGATTTAAACAACAGTTTTAAACTTTAATGTTCCAACTTCATTTTGGTACATTAAATTGAGTAGTTTTGATTTTGGTTCAAACCCTGTTGATTAACGAGAACCATCATGTCGAGCTGTAACCAGATCTAGTTGGTGGCAGCATGGGACTTTTATGTGACTTGGCACCTTGTTGTAAGCACTGTAAGTCAACTTTATTTATACGGCAGATTTAATAAACTTCGCATCGCCCACAGCGATCTTCGCATTTCTAGTAGCAATGTAAAAACCAACAACGAATCATTAATTGATGAGAATATGTTTTTCTTTAAATTGAGTCCAGCATTCACAAATAAAAAAAAAGGAACAGGATAAAAAATTTAAAATTGAAGAAGTACAGAAAAACTTTAGATTAGTGGCCAAAATATAATTTTGAGAAGATTAGCAGGTTGGAAATCCAATTTTAAATATTTAATATTTCTGACTTAAAGTCAGCAATGAAAGGAAGATATTAACAGACCTGGAGCAGCAACTAAAACGTCTCCATCTACTTTCACCTAACATTATTTAGAGCAGGAGTGAGCAATATATACTTAAAGTTTTATCACCATATTTTGTGGTACTATTGTGATAACGATAAAAGTGACAATAAAAGCAACAGTGCAGTTTACATAATTGAGTTGCACACAGTTAACGGATTTAATCATATTTACAAATTTATTGATATTTCTCGAAACGCGAGAACACACAGTGGAGAAAATATTTAAACAATCCAGACACTAAGGACACTTAGGGGTTTTAAACATTATTGATTGGAATGGAATTTATTGCAACAACAATAAATCAAAATTCTAACAACAAATTTATCACGCCAAATCATAAACAGTGCAATAAATACCCACCAAATTAGGGTGGGCATTAATTAATTAGTAGGTTTAAGTAATCACTTTAATTTCACAACATGTTTCTTCTGATTGGATTGTTTTCCATTGCTTTCTTATTTTATGACAGACATCCGTCTCATTTTCTGTCAGAAACGTCATGGTTGAATGAAAATAGTCTTAAATCGCAATCTGCCAGGGGTATGAATAATTTCTGCAGGACATGTCGACACCTGACAGGATGCCATAAGTCCAAGGAATTGCTGGAAGCAAATCTATCCCATTAACTTTTACAGTGGCTCGGGTTGCAATGAACAGACTGCTGCTCTCTGGGATCGCAGCGTCGGCAACCACTATCAGACTAAACATGGTGGAAAAACATCAACTTGAACATTTTATATTTGCAGTACGTTTCACCACAATAATCTCAAGTTTTAATTGTTTGATTTTGAGTTTATTGCAAAATTGGTTTTCGGAGCAATCAAGCTTATCCTAACATATGAACAACCACGGTCACTCATTGCATAAAACCCACCAATAATGTAGTCGTACCTTCATTCCAGCCACTAGAGTGAAGTTTTCACTTTATGTGCATTGCATGTAAACCCTTGGCACTTTGTGGCAAGTGATGCAGACATGTAACCAGGAAGAGGGTGGGTCATATATTATTCAGGTGTGGGAGTGGTCTAAAGTGATAGAAATGCAAAAGAATGCAAGTCATATTTTAGTGTTTTAAGTAATGTTTAAGATTATGACTGAATCATTTAAGTTTCTTGATTGAGACAAATTATTTTGGATTCCTTGGTTTAGGATTTAGGTTAAAAAAAAATGTATATTTTGGTTGGTCCAAAATGCATAGATCTGAAATTTTAATGATAAATTCTGCAAAGAAAAAAAAAAAATCTACAAAATACAGATCTTTTCATCCATGCTGATTCAAGCCAAGCAGGCTATACCATGCCATGGACTTTTTGACAGAAATATGTGCTTTACCTAACCAATTTTAACTCAGAAAAATGCTAAAAAAATATAATAAGAAAAAAAATCTAAACCAGTCATAAGTTTTCCAAAAGAAACTAAGAAGAAAAATTATATAGTCAATGTAACCAAAATTAATTAAAAGGTGGCAACAGAAATCTAACTGTACAATACTCTATGAAATGACCAATAATTTCCCCCTGTGAGCTTACCAATGCAGCAGCAGTAATTCAGAAGAACTGTAGAGTGCAGTTTCCTCTCAGGCACTTTTTTTTTACTGCTGAACAACACTGTAAGACATTGGGGGGATCCACACGAGGCCCGTCAGCCCTCACACTGTAACTAACAGCTTGTTATCAGACTCCACTGTCACTATGACATCTTCGCCACACAGCTGAATACCAAATAGGCCGACATGAAATCGAGCGCTGGAGAGTTAGAAGATGATTATAAGATATTGGGGTAACTCTGTTTCAGACACCCAGATAAGACAGCAGACTGAAAAAAGAATTATGACAACACTTGGAAAAAGAATGTAAATTGATATCTTGGAATGTAGAAGTAAAATGTTTTTACAGTTAATTTACACTTA
Organism: Alfaro cultratus; assembly: GCA_903066825.1. Lineage (NCBI taxonomy): Eukaryota > Metazoa > Chordata > Actinopteri > Cyprinodontiformes > Poeciliidae > Alfaro > Alfaro cultratus. Next base: position 42,381 of record CAEFZX010028328.1, read on the forward strand.
ATATAATTGAGCTGTAAAAATAATAATTTCATCTGCTGATGGGCAAGTGTCAGACCAATGGTTCTCCCTTCAATAAGGTAGAACTACAGAAAAGCACATTCCTCCATTTTAACTTGTTACTGAAAGTTCATATTCTACCAACACAAACAAAAAGCAAATCCAAAGCTTCCTAAATCCGACCGAAAGGTTAGAGTGCAACACCGATGACTTGGCCTGTCCTATTGCCGACGTCAAGGCCGAACCCATATCTGACTCCACATTGGAGTCTGCAATTACCATCCCAACTTCAGCGCCATCTGTAGTTTTTGATCTCTTAAAAACTAGCTTCACCAGAAGGAAATCCTACAGGAGTGTTTCCTCAGCAGCAGGAGTGATACAGCACTCTCCCCATGTCCTGCGTTCACAGACACACTCTTCTGATGCTGTGATTGGCAGTTCTTCATGGAGTTATGAAGTCCTAGGAGAGAAGGATGTAAAGCATATAGTGGTAAGGTCAGTAATGACCCAAGAGCCAGAACAGCAGCTGAATGGCACAGTCACTTAAAAATAGACCAGGCGTCTAGCATAGGTGGGCAGCAACCTTCACATTATCATGCCAAAGTATTGACAGTGTCACTGTATGCTTCCATTTGCCTGTCAATTTGATGTTGATTTAGGGCTGAGCCACAAAACAGTAAAGATATCTAACCCAACAGACACAAATGCAGGCTAAACAAGGTTGGTGGTATCAACTAACTCCCTCACTCTTTGTTGAGTAAGCACCCCAACATATTCAGGCATGCCTCACTCCTCGGAGGTCCGCTCGTACACAATGCAGACATTTGCACAATTGTCAATTTTACAACAGTGCACACGCACCGACTTGCACAGTAAACTGCTAGGTAGGAAACAATGATCACAAAGTTTTGTATGCGGCACCAAGCTGATAATGTATGTTGAGTCAACGCAACCCGTCACTACAATGCACAGCGTGACTGCCACTTTCTGTGCAGGACCAACTTCTGTGCGATGGGTGCCCTTGTGGGGGAGAAACAAGGCTTGGTGCCCAAGTGGCTCATCAAACTTGCTAGTATGATATCCATTCAGATTGTGGGAAATAACAATTTGTCAAAAAAGATTTAGGTAATCGGTACATTCGACTGTGAAATTTCAATTGCACAGGACAGATTACACACAGTACGCCTGAGTAAGTGGGAGCAGTTTTGTGCTTTGCTGCTTAAAAAAAAAGGAAAAAAAAAGAGTGAAAGTAGAAAATAAGTACAAGAGCAAGTTGTGGATAAAAGTCACCAGTTTGGCAGTATTTTGGACATTTTAAACAAAAAGCTAATCAATAATTACTGATATTGACTGATATAAAACTCTTATAATGTGTAAAACAAAATGGTTTTTTAGCTACATCGCCCAGCCCCACATTAATAACAGTAAATATTACTACTGAGGAACAAATCCAGGATAATTCTATACTAAAATAAATGTTTCAGAACAAACGTGGATCTTGAGCATGTAAGGCATATTTCTAAATCAGTCATCATTACAACGTTCAGATTTTCTGATACTGTAAAGAAATCTAATCAAAAACCAGCCATAGAAAATGATAATGATGAATCTGCTTCTACAAATGAGACCATTTGAATAAAGTTCTTTTTTTTATAGGACCCAGCAATAATTTTGCACCTCTATTAAAGCTCTAAATCAAAGCGACATTCTGAATGCGTGTTGTGACAAACTGCAGGGACCAATTCTGGTGTTCATTAATTGGGAGCCAGAAAGTGCTGTGAGCGTTTCAAACATGAAGCAAGACCACATTTTAAAGTTTTAATGTGATGAAGGGTGTGATTCGCTTCCACGCATCTTAAGATGATGGCAGCATGTCTCCAACTGCATCTAAAGAAGAGGAGACTTTGACCGTCTTTGTTTTTCCTGGTTAAGGAAAAGTAAGTTACCAAGAATGACACAACGACAGGGAGGAAATAGTTAACTGTCAAAGAGCAGGCTGTTTGAGAGTTTCCACCATGAGAGGAGTTGTAGCCTAGTAGAGAACAGCCTGGAGAGGAACTCAAAATGAGAGCAACAGAGAGAGAGTGAAAGAAAAAGAGAGAGAGGGCCTGTAGGCACTGAGTAGCGTCGTTCAGTCTCTCGGTTTCCCATGAGCCCTCCCGCCGCCTCACCCAGCGTGCAACCGCCCGACCATCCATCCCCCACTCTGAGCGGCAGCCAAACAGCAGGCTGCGGTGGCTGTGATGTCACGGTGCAGGCAAATTTTGCGTGAGCCAATCAACGCATTTTCCTGAGCCCCAAAAGAGAGAGCCTGTGGGGCTGATCCAAACCAGGCCAGAGAGAGACTCTCAGACTCTGAAATGCATTTCAGGAGAACCGTGACGTTCTGAGCCGCACAGATTTTTAAAAAGTAGGCAAATTAGCAAAGACTGGTGAAAATGAAGGGAATATACACAATTATATCAAATTAATTATTGTACATAGAACAAGACAGCGTAGAGGGAAGCATGTCAGCCATAGCAAATGAGTTACTCAGACTGAACTCTTTACCAACAAACTACTAAATGTCTTTATTTTGTCTTGACCAGAATCTGGGTTGCTTTAATATGAACAGGAAGTGCTTCATGAAACCGTCACAAGCCCTCTCCAGATCTACACAATTCATGAAAACGTTGTCACAACACAAGTGCAATATGGTATCGCAACTGCAAAGGACTGATCAGACTGGGTTGGCCTTTACATTTCAGAAACCAGGCATTCATGACTGGTCTATGAACTCTCCCTGCACACAATCCCCACACCTGGTGTAGAGTTTAGTGGCCGAGATGCTAAAGCTCACAGAGACCAAACAGGACATCAAGTAAATGCAGGTTTAACATCCTGGAGGTCTAACTTAGATAAACTGTGATTTTACCATTTGACAGTCTGCTGAGACATTTACATTACTTACAAAACCCAAGTAGAGCTACTCCCACAATGGCGGCTGCAACACTTTGTGCATGTTCGAATATCATCTCATCCAATGATTACGTAAGCAGGTAGTTAATAGCCTGCAATGGACCGGCGACCTGTTTACTGTGCACCTCTCCTCTTGCCTATTGGCTGCTAAAGATAGGTTCACCGCCCCCATGACCCCAAATAGGATTAAACAGCTACAGAAAATGAAAGGAAGGAACTTAACACAGTGGTCCCCAGTGTGAATTAATTGTGTAGTAATAGTATTTGCACCCTGTAAGCTCCCCCTGCCCCCCCTTTTTTCAAAGTTATAATCATAAACTTTAATGTGTTTTGTTGGGATTTTTAGTAGTAGAGCGATATTAAGATAGTGACAATTTTAACAGATTTCTTTGCAGAAATAACTATAGTTCAGTCAGATCTGAGGAAGGGCATCCGAACATTTTTTCTTTAAACTTTCCAACATATTCTCAATTGTATTTGAATCTTTATTTTTTAATGTTTCAATTAATGAAATTAAACAATTCCCCCGTAACTGTGATTGTACAGTTAGGGTTTTTTTGCCGCATGAGAGTGAACCTCCACCTCTATCTGAAGCCTTTTCTTTTCTCTAACCTGGTATTCTTCCAGATATGACCTATGTTTCGCATCATCCATCAAGTCTCACCAGCTTCCCTGAAGAAAAGCATCCCCACACCATAACACTGCAATCACTATTAGTCTTACCTGATCAGAGAACCTTCCTATTTTTTTTCTTGCTACTGTTCCATAAAGTCCAGAGTCCTGGAGTGGAGTATAATTTTTCTTCCACATCAAAATGATGCTCTACTTTTTGTTGGCCTATCGCTTAAAATACGCTGAAGCTTCTAGCTGTAACATAATATGTGAAAAAAGTGAAAAGGGACATAAAAGCTGGGGTGGTATCCATGCCTACTGCTACATCTGCCGACACGTGTTGATCACCTGACTGAGATCCAGCAGTTCCTGCCAATGGCACTCCAATTAAAAGCTAGAACACAGCATGTGACGGGTAGGAGAGAACTCTGTGAAGAGATTATACCAGTTCAAGGACATGAAAACCTAATCAGCCAATAGTCGGCAAAAACAAACAGGGTTTAAATGTAAGAAATAAACATGGCCCGTTCGAAGTTAAGCATCCCAAGGCAATGATGAGAATGGCCAGGCCAACGTACGAGAGGAGGCTGAGGAGCAGGAAGATCCGCCCACACTGGCATAGATGAGGGATGGAGGTTTCTATGGTAATAGCTGGAAATGTAATATTGTGAAGTCAAACTTACCTTTCTTCTATACTTAGATAGTAAAGTTTTCCCCGATTCACATAACGTCTTCATGGATATTCTTAGAGCTCAACATTTGTGATTAAGCAGAGATTTATGTGAAACAGTAGAACTCATGCATCAGCCATGCGTTCTGAACAACTGCAACATTTCTGCTTATTCTGAAGCCGACCACATCTGAAATTTAAAATATTTCTGCTCCTGCCAGCAGGAAGGGGGGGGAACAACAACATTTAGCTCTTGGCTAACACTATTTATTGTTACAGAGATGGGTGATGTTTGGTCTCTGAAATGCAGCGATGGTGACACGTTGTTGAGGGAATGTAATTGCTGTCATGCATCTGTCCAACTGGCTGTCCTGAACTTGGCAGGAAGACTGCAAAGAAGCCGCCGACTTTCACTGTGCGAACGCACCCACCGGAGCTGCGGCCGAGACAACTGCCAGCGTGAGAAATTAACACCAGCGATCAGCCAAGCAAACTATGAGCTCTATCAAAGTTTTTCCACTTAATCAGTTTGTGTATCGGTAAATAACTTCAAGCATCAAATGAATCGCACCGAGCAAACATGGAGAGTTCCTCTGAAAATGCTAGATGAGTCCACTTATAGCAGTGTTTGTTACAATACAACTTGCTGAACACAAAGTATTTATTCACAGCAGATGTGGAATTGTCCCAAAATGATATTCTGGTGCCCGTACGATGGCTGTACATCTTGTGCGAGCTCTAATCACTCCTTATGTCTATTCTGGCTGAGGCCTCGATTCCCACTAGAAGGAGCTGCGCTGTGTTGCAGCTGTGAAACATTTTGTTCTGTTCTGATAAAGGAGGTTCTCTCACACCAGAACTGTTTCACCAAGTACGAATATCAGCATGCTAAATGTAAAAGTCAAGCTAAATCATGTTTTGATTTAGAACTGGTTCATCATTTTCTCCCAAATCTCTGTTGTACGCATCATTGCAATTAGTAAAACTCTGGATTGGGACAACAGATCCACATTGCCGATGTTTGTCATTTTTTTAACATATATCGGTATTGGTCCGAAAAACAACACCAGGCTAAATTTACAGACCAATATTTATTTCCATCTTGTTTTTTGTTTCTGAAGGGTCAAAGGAGGAAGTTACTCATGCAGTATTTGTTTGGTCATGTGATGGTGATGCAGAAAAAATTGTGGGGAGTTTAACTAAGAGGGTGAAGTTAGTGGGGTTGTCAGTTTTTTCAAGGCATCGAAAATGTTGTGAAATATATTATTGATAAGTATCACTTATCAGCCGTAAAAGCAATACTTATATAAAATATCTCCCCAACTTTTCATTTCGGTGCATCTCTTTTTGGGACGTGAGCTTTAATAATCTCTTCATCTCTTCTAAGATAAATTCATTATGACTACTCAATAAATTTGCAAACATTTTTTCCTTCTTCTTCTGTGGTTAATTATTTTTACTAAGGTTCCAACAAGATTTTCAAATAATTTCCACAGTTTTCCAGACTCAGGATTTCCAAACCCTTTTAAATATTTTGTGAGTGAGCGATTGAACGTATTAGATAAATAGTCAAACGGATAAACAGATGAATGAGAATATCTTGGGATTAAACAATATTCAAATATCTTGGGAGTGGCAATAATACTAGTAAATACTGATATTGCAGTAGCAATGTCAGTTGTGATATATGCATATTTTCCCTTTTGCTCTCATTTGGGCTTCATCACTTCTGGAATTTTCAGCATCTGCTGCCATGAGTCTCTGTCCAAATGGATGAATAGTACGCACATTAGCACAAAAACTGCAAGTTCATAACATTAGCCAAAAATTATTGCACTCCAAACAGTCCTGTGCAATATGAGTATACTTTTGTCGTCTTGCACAAAACTACCCCAACAGTTAATCAAGTAAAAAAAGACAAGTTTTAATTAAACTCCAATGAGATAACAAAAGCAGTATAAAACTCTCTAGATTAATAACAGTAAGTGTGACACCCAAGAAGGAATAACTTTACCAGTGTAATCTAACCATCAACTCGAATCAAATGATCTTCTGTTCCACGTAAGGCTTTCAGAACACCATATCAGCTGTTTGTCACATGAGACGCTGCCTTCTCGTCAAAACGTTGGCGGCCCTTCTAACATTACCGCTCTCTCGTCAGATCATGTCACAAAGCTAGTAAATATGTTGCATCCTGTTGAAACAGTGGAATGGAACAGCTGTATGTACTGATACGCAGCAAGAGGACAAGCTCAACTTTAGGCGGCGTTTGTTGGAGTTGTCGATTAAAGATTTTTCTTGCTAATTGAGCCAACGTAATATCCACACCTCAGGTAGGAAAATCTAAGGCCTACACTTACTTTGATCTCTCAACATGACTGATCCAAAGAGAAATTGCACCAACTTGGATTTGAGTCATTTTTTCTTTTTTAAGAGAAACCCTAGCAGTTCCTATTGTTGACATGCTAAAATTGAAACATCCATGTTTGTAAGCATGACTTAATGAAGAGAGAGGAGCACATAGCAGGAAATATGAATTTTGTTTCTGTGGAAACCATTATTACCAAGCCTTGTGCTTCCTTGGCCAATCGCATTCATATCGGCGTCATTTTCTGTTGAATCATTCAACATACTATAAGTGCACAAAGTATAAGGTAGAGACAAAAAAAATCATAGATCATCTAATGCAAAAGTTCCATCCATGCTTTCTGTCTCTAGCTGGATTTTGTCTGTTGCAGGAATCCTTTCCATCCAGTTGAAAACTAACATGGCCACCTCCAATACCCCTGAGATGACGAGTCATTGGCTGTATGAGCTCATTGTTAGTCATCAACACTTTGAGCACCAACACTGCCGTTGCATGTGCCGGATGAGGAGAGTGCGGCCAGCACGGTTAACAAACAAAGACATCAAGGCCTAAGAAGCCATCTTTTGTCCACTGCTCTTTGAAAAGGGAAGCCGCTGCCTTCCCAAGACGGGCCCTATTGTCCTGCAAAGTTATGGTTGTCTCTTCGAGGACCAGGCTTTGGTGGGATGCTAGGTTGAAATTATCTCTGAGAGAAACTTTGTGATTTTGTTGTTAGTCTGTTGTTGTTGTTTTTTTTACCTTTTTAAAAGGTTAAAAAGTGAAAAATTTTTTGGGCTGAATAGGAAAAAAAATGCACACAAGATTTTATAAATGCACAGACATCAGATGTTTCTTGTATTTTGCAGTAAAATACATTTAAATTAGAGGTTGAATAAATAATGTCCAGCACTAAGAGATCGCTCTTTGTTATTTTGTTTGATCAGCTGTCATAACTGATGATATCAACTGGCCCAAACAGGGATCAGGAGACAGAGTGAAATACAAATACTTCTGAAAATAATATGAAATGAAAACTGAAGATACATGAGATTTGAGCCTTTATTGATTATTTAGCCCCACAACTGCTGCAAAAAAATACTGCAAAAAAAAACAAAAACAAACAATAACTTACATGCATTGGTAGAAAAATGGAAGGAGAAGGATGTGAAATGTCAAAGTGCGAGTAAAAATCTGTTTATTTTTGGCCTAAACTGAAATCTATCTAAATACTTCGGCCCTCTGTAGTTATTTCAATATTTCTTATACAGACCACACACGCCGTTAAGAGACGCACCAATCAGATTTTACTTGGCTTACGCTAATTGCTGTTTTATAATCCTTTTTTAAAAGGATTAATATGCCCAAAAAAAAGAGAAAATATTCATCCGGCTCCTTGATGGAGGTAGTAGCTGTATATTCTTAATCTCTGACATTTCATAAATTATTTTTAAAAAGTGAGTCAGAGTTCATGTTATTGGTTGATGTGTTTATAGACCAAAAACGGAGGGTATTTTTAGTTCAGATGGATTTTTTTAAATAGAGGAATTTTTCAGTATTTGACCTGTCTGATTGATGAGACTTGAAGTGAAAATTTTGTAAAGACTGGCACATCTCTACTACTGTCTAAAATAAATAATTAACAGCCTGACACTGAATAGCTCGGTCTTTTTTTTGTTAATTACATTTAACTTGCCAACATGCAGCACAACAGCATGTGGTCCAAATCCCACAAGCTGAAACGCATACAGCAGACAGAGGAGGAAACCTGTAACAAAGCTGCTGCAGCTACTCTGAGACAGGAGATCTGAATCCAGGCTCCTTGGATCTGTGTGCGAGGCTGGCAGCATCAAGACATGGACCGAATTAAGCAATATGTGGCCAGAGAAGTGTTAATTTTCAACCCTTCTTCTGACGTAGCTAGGCCTTGTTTAATTTTACACCGTTCGCTGCATGTGCCCGAGCCGAGCACAGAGCCCCCGCAGCCCCGTTTTACAAGACAACCGTCAGCCATCGAATGGAAATAGGCCCTAAACATTTAAGTTATCGTTTTCACTTCCACGCTCTCTTCCCTTCATCTACACACAGCTGGAAACAGAACTGTACAATCAGTACCGTTTTATCTGTCAGGCACAGTGATGGATAAAACAATAAAAATAAGAAAGAATAAAGAACTTACTGTGTTCATAGACCAGCCCAGCAGCACGTCTTCCTGTAATGACTCTGGCCAAGAGTTAGCTTTAAAGCTAATATTCTTGTTGGCTTTAATAACTTTAAAGCTAATTAGTAAAACTTAAGTAGCTCCTCATCTATAAATCCATTTGCTTTTGTCAGTTTTTCTAACTATATAACTGGCTGTAAATTATTTAGTCAAGATAAAGTTAATCCTTTTAAAATCAATATTGTGCCTGTAGTGACATCATATAAGGCACAAGAACCCGACCAGACCTCTAGAGGGGATCCATTTGTATGCTTTTCCTCTTTTTTGCAGTTTATTTAACCAAATTTCTCCTTCTATTATGAACGACTGCAACAAAAAGTCTGAGTTTGTATCTCAAAACACAACATGGATTTCTGGAAACTATGCCAACAATAAACAAAACAAGGTTTCTGCTACTTTTTCTGTAGTTCTGGTAATTCTTTTATAAGAGCATCACTTTCTCAGCATGAATTACAAAAAATAACTTCAATTTATAACTACCATGAATAATAAGCAAGTTAGTGAAAAATGTAATATGTTTTCATTTATCTTGAACATTTAAATACCTCTAACCTCAAGACCTTCTAACAGTAAATGGAGAAAGCATTAAAACAGTTACTAAGAAATGTCTTTAGCCAACCATGAGTCCCTGTTTTTCCAAATCTTGCTAATTAGACACAATCCAATGAGCCTAAGATGGAATAAAATAGTTTCGGGCATGTAAGTGAGCTTATTAAAAAAAAAAAAAAAGGCCAAGTATGAATTATTTTAATGTTTAAAAAAATCATCCAAGGATAAAAAAAAATGCTGATTGCCAGACAGGAATGGATTCCCCTACATCCCCTTTCTTCAGTTCCTATGATGCTTTCTCCAGCGATGCAGTCACCCCTTTATTTCCACCAAATATGTTTACCAGACAGGGGCTGAAAATGAAGCAAGTGTGCCAGTTGGCCAAAACACGCATCCACGTTTAGGCCACACCATCATCACCACGATTCAAGTCAATGCCAGAGGTGAACACATTCAAAAACTGATAGAAAATTTTAACCACAAACATAACAGATTTGAACAAAATAAAAGTTCAGAACATAGCAAATGTCATAGTCATCATTTCACCGCCTTCTCCGTCATGAACTGATGAACCTCAGTCAAATCCTGACTCAGATGTACAGTTAAAGCCCTTGCAATCACATTTCAGAATCTATCAGAATCTGTCAAAAGTTGCCTCTCCTCCAAAGTGTTGATTAATGCCAGCTGATCAGCTTCATTCCTGTGTCTCTTCTGATGTCATCCACCCAAAAACACACAAGTTTTCATGTGAAACATTAGAAACATTTGTATTTTCTGAAATCTCACAGTGAAAATCCATGCTTCCTTACCCGGCTGCTTCAACATTTGTTGGAAAGGGGAAAAGTACACCACTGGAGAGCATCTTTAAAATCACTCTGTGATCGTTTTTCTTTGTTTTAAACCTAACAATCCAAAAATACCGTTATAATAAAACGGTGGAACAGAAGCCATAACTTCCTATTGGAGTATTTTTACTGAGCACCATCAGGATGAAGCAGAAAATGAGTGGGAGGGGGAATCAGGAATCTTAATAAGGTATTAGATGCAATTGCCTGTATAAAAAAAAAATAAAATAAAAAGAGGAGAGGTCACCCTAGTTGTAAGGATCCAGAAGGATGCTAGAAGATTCCACTCTCATTTCCATCTGTTAAAACTAAGTGTACCCTTCAACTTTTTTGTGTCCATGTTGCCTTCACTTGCCTGAACTCCTGGATGCTTTGTCAGTTAAAAGGGGTCCCTGGAGGTCAGTGAACTGCTCATAATGCTACTTAAAGGAGCGAGGGCATGAAATAGTTGAACAAAGGCAAAACTTTTGGGATTTCTTAGACAAAAGCAACATGAACGATACTTTAGGTGTATCATTACGTTCAAGTTGTCCGTGTTTATGCCGAGTTTCATTAAAGGAAGAGGAAAATAAAGCAAAGGACGTGGGGACATTTTGAAGCAATTTTTAGTCCTCATCACCATCCTTCTCTTCACAGACTCACCATCATCTCTCAGTGAGCTATTTAGCTTTAGGGAAATAAAAAAAAAAAACCGAAGGGAAGCAACGACGGACCACGCTCTGTATAATACACAAAACCCGAGTCTGCGTTAACCATGGCGAGAGCGACTTTAAAAGATTACTGCTCTGAAATGTAATCCACCAGCCTTACCTCCAACCCGGTACATATTCGCTGCCATGACTGCCCCCGGTCCCTGGCTTCCTCTCCAGGTAGAGGGGTGGCTCTCTTCTCTCTCCCGCTGCCGCTGCTGTGTGTTGGAAAATGGAGGATTGATCAATACGAAACAGACTGGCAGTGAGCTCTTAAAGAGACAGTACACCTCTACGTAGCTCAGACTCTGGCAGGGGGAGGAATGTAACAAAAGGCGCGTTTTTGACTGCAGAAACCTTTTGCAGGAACCAAGGTAGTTTTCTGGGGTCTTTGTTCATACCCATGTCATTCCCAATTTCCACTGCTTCTACTAGGCTAAACACAGATTACCAGGTTGACATTTACCTCTTTAAAATGCTCTGCAGGGGATCAGGGCTGGGGAGTACCTGATGTACTCTGAACTACTGAGTGGAGTTTTGTGGAGAGTGATAAGATTATTTGAATTTTCTCAGCGCTGTGTTTCTGTCATCTCAATTAAAACCCGTCAAGAATGTATACATGGATCATCTGGAGTCAAACGTATGTATATGTCTCTTTTATCCTACATACTTTTTTTTTTTTTTTTTTTTTTTTTAAAGGTCTGCCTAGCTGTGTTTCTTTCAAAAATGAACTCTGTGAAGGAGCTACTACTGACATTACTTTTTTTCTTTTTTTGAAGTTAGTGACTAGATGAAGTCTGCTGGAAATCGATTCCTGTTTAAAGATGGTTTTGGATATGGGTTTGTGGGGGGTTTTTTTTGTTTTGTTTTGTTTCTGTGTAATTTATTTTTTCAAGAAACTTCTATTATGCCCCGGGCATATCGTATACCTCTCAATTTACAGGGATTTTAATACTGCTTTTTAGTGTATCCGCTGTGTTACAACCCAGGTTGTATTCCTGACAGTAACTCTCCATTTTCTCACTTCAAAGCCAAAAGAACATCTATTGCCAATTTTTATTTTTTTTTTTTAAGTTTGTTACACATTTTTGTGAATGTTAAAGTGAATTTCCACGAGTTAGAAATTGTGAAAGGTGTTACAGAATCATTAGTTATAGTTTAATTACTTAAAATCTTAACTTTTTTATTTTGGCAGTTAGAACCTCTTTTCACTCTCAGTCCCACAAATCTGTTCTAGATACACATTAACACAAGGTCTGGAGTAACTTTATATGGTTTTAAATGTAGACTGTTATTGAACTACCCTTAAATTAAACTGTATTAGTCTGAATTTCATCCATCCATCCATTTTCTTTGCACCCTTGTCCGTCATGTCTTGTCAGTCATGTTTTTGGACTGTGGGAGGAAGCCGGAGTACCCGGAGAAAACCCATGCATGCACAGGGAGAACATGCAAACTCCGTGCAGAAAGACCCCCGACCGGGACCTTCTTGCTGCAAGGCAACAGTGCTACCAACTGCGCCACTGTGCAGCCCATTAGTCTGAATTTAATGTTTATAATTGCTTTCTGGTCTCAGCAGTTGCACTAGGAGATGGTCCATATGTGTAGTTCTCTAAATTTGCATGAATGTTCAAAATTGAAGCTACTATTTATGATCAATGAAATGTTCCTTTGAACCAATGGAATTTAACAAATAACAGGCTCTTTTTTATTTCACCTCTGAGTTTTATTACGCTTCCAGTAGCTATGCCAACGTAGTTTACATGAGCAGCGTGATTTTGTGCCACACTGTGGAATGGCACAAAACAAAACTCTTGGATAAACAAAAATTCTGGGTTACATGGTCAAAACACACCAAAGGATCTCTTTATCTGCACAATTTAATACAATTTAAGTGCTTTTATTTTGAAAATATAGGCACAACATTGTGCTTGTGAACCTTTAATATTTGTATGCCACACCACTGGTAATGCCAAAACCGACCATTTTGTCTTTATTTTGTTGTTTATTTTGTGCATCTCAAGTAATTTGATTTAAGGTATTTTCCACCAAAGGGCAACATATTGTACAACAGCAGTGTATAAAGAAACAAAATAAAAGATAATCCAGATTGGCCATATCTAGTCGGCTCTTTAAGAAATTTCCTGTAATTTTATTTCAGCATGTTTTACTCAGAACAACAGCACTCCTGATACAACTGGTCACAGGTGAATTTCTTTAAACTGTTGTTTTCTTTCAAAATAAGATCTTCATACGTCACAGGTTGCACCAAAAATTCAAATATTGAATTGACCGATTTGCAATTATGTGTCACTCATACAAAAATAAATTAAACCTGACTTGTGTGATAATCCAAATGATTTTGGATCATCTGAATTATCCTGTGTTGTTGACCATTGCTGGTCTATCCCAGGGGGTTTGTATGTACAGGATTGGCACAAATATATCCATCTTTTAGGATTTAAAATTCAATAGTTTATTTGTTACGTTCTCATTTGTTACAGAGCCACATGGACAACGTACAGTGAAATAGCACAAAAACACCACCGAAAAATACTATTTCTAAAAAGAAATAGAATTCTAAAGACCAATGAATAATTATAATAATAATGAATAAATAAACAATGAGAATGAAAAACAACATGATATTATTAGAAATGGCAGGTGACGTACATGTGGATGACCAGCGCAGTTAAGACACTCAGCTGCAATTGTGCATCAAAAGTAAAAACTGGAACGTACAACACAATGTGCTTCATGGTAGTGGTGAACTGTTCAGGGCTTTTTCAGATAGTATGACATGGCCTCGTTGAAGAGCCTCAAACTATGAGAATATCAGGCCCTTCTGAGTCTCTGGGTGTTCGCTGTCTAAACAGAAAGGTATCTGTGATCATTTTGATGGCTGTACTTGGCAGCTCCTGTTGATATCCTGCAGTGAAGGGAGATTTGATCTAATGTACTGCTCGCTTCTTTGATCACGCTCCACAGGTCTTAACAGTCCTTTACAGCACTGTAACCTTCCCAGTGATGGACAAAGTATTGCGAGCGTCAGCCCTGTAGGTTTTGAAGACCTTAAAGACACCCTCTACAGCCGCCCTGAGGTGGGAAAGATACAGTCCTGCCTTTGTGACCTGAGCATGTATTTGGAACAAGTGAGATCATCTCTAAACTAAACCTCAAGGAACTTGGTGTTGCTCAACATTTCCACCAGATGTGTCTCTGATGCAGAGAGAAGAAGAAGACTACCATTTCCTGCCATAGTCCACGATCATTTCCTTGGTGTTGTCGACGTTCAGCTGAAGGTGGTTACCTTTTCACCATCTTGTCAGGACTTTTATCTCTTCTCCTCGTTTTTGAAACTAGTACTACCGTGTTGTGGGTATCTTACTTTATGGACTCCGAATTTTCCAAATCTGCTGATTTGTTGATTTATATTGTCTTCTATCCAATCACTCTATCTTTCTGTACTTTGCTTTGTTCATGTTGATCATAGGAGAGTTTATATTTTCAAGACTGTAGATGATGATGATGTCATCATGGTCACATCAACATACCAAAACACGCATAGAACTGGGAATACAAATGGAATAGAATAGATTTACTCTTTATTTTGCCTCAGCGGGAAAATTTAGGTGTGACCGCAGCAAGTTAAACTTAAATGGAAACATCCACATTCAAACGATGGTAAGAAAAATGTAAAAAATAACTATCAAACTGTACAGTAAGAACAAAATAAGAAAAATAACACTGGATAGTTATTTACAATAGCAAACACCAAAACTATTTACAAAAAAGTTTTAAAAACATCCCGCTGATGCACAAATAAATATTTGATTTTGTTAGGAGCAATGATAGCTATGAAGTCTAACAGCTGCTGGGAGGAAGAATCTACAATAATGTTCCTTTTGTGCACTTAGGATGCAGCAGTCTGTCACTGAAGGAGCTCTCCAGTTCATGAACACGGTGGGAGACAGTGTCTATCGCTGATGTTATTTTAGCTGGAGTTCCTCTGTCTCCCACCACCTGCAGTGGGTTGAGGGGGCATCCTCGGACAGAGCCGGCCTTCCTGATGAGCTTATTTAACCGCTTCCTCTCAGCTGCAGATAAGCTGCTGCTCCAGCATACTACACCACAGAAGATTGCTGGTGCCACCATTCAGACTCCAAAAAAAGAGAGAGAGATTTGACACTTTTAAGACTAGTCAGGAAGTTTTGCAACAAGAAAAGCTTTGCTCCTTTCTTCTTGTATGATGCAGTATCGCCGTATGTTTGCAATTTTATTACAAGCAAAGACAAAAGTGAAGACACCCTACTGAAAACCATAAGTTAGCAGTCTTGCTACCGCATAAATTGTCAGTGAGAGGTGTTTAGCATATATGCCAGAACACCATGAGAGAATGTCATTTAGTAATCCCCACACAGTTGTATTAGCTCAGTTTTCTTTGTGGGTACGAGCATGGAGCCTCTGTGCTGCAGGAATGCTGTGGTTAAAAGCTCCATCTGATCTATACCATATGGAAGCTTCAATTACTGTGGCCTAACACCGGGGACTACAGCCTGCAGTCACATGGCCGCTGCAGGCCAATCGTGCGCACTTATGCCGCATGCACTCCTGGTGCTGTGCAGTCTCAGTGTTGGAAGTGTGCTGCAAGGGAACGATATTCTGTGTTGTATTCCTGGAGCTCTTTCATGGCAAAAAAACAAGAGAAGACAGGCAGTGTGTTTTTCAAACATGACTGTGTGAAAGTGTTGGACAAACAATGAGTTCAAATGCTTGTCAGAGTCAGATCAGAAAAGGAGCTCACATACATTGGCTGGTTGTGCATTGTGCACTGGTGTTTCAGCTGCTTAAAGACATATTTATTTTTGGTAATATTCAATATCTAAGCAAAACCTTACACTGTCTTTATTACGGAGCCGGGAATCAAACCTTGAACAGTTGATTCTCTATGTCAGGGGTGGGCACTCCTGGTCCTCGAGGGCCGGTGTCCTGCAACTCTTAGATGTCTTCCTGGTCCAACACACCTGAATCCAATACCTGAATCACCTCCCAAGTGCAGTCAGGTTCTCCAGAGTCCTGCTAATGACCTCATTATTTGACTCAGGTGTGTTAAAGTAGAGATGCATCTAATAGTTGCAGGACACCGGCCCTCGAGGACCAGGAGTGCCCACCCCTGCTCTATGTGGTGCACTTGCTCTATACTGAGACGCCTGGTGACCCCCATTGATGAGTTGAAAAGCAAACTTCAAAACATTACTTTTCTCTGTGTTTTTTTAATGACCTTTAGGAATTGTATCCTTAATTCTACTAGATGCATATTAAGACAATCATCTGACTTTATTTTGATTGTAAATCATTTCTCAACTGATTTGGCTTTTTGGCGGTGATCAGTGAACTCTAATAGCATGCTCACACATAAAGTCCTGTTATGTGAATTAAGTAGATTTTAGTTTATTTTTATTTACATTTTTATTTGCTATTATAGATTATTTTATTTTTATAAAATAAAAATAGATTTATCTTAGATTTAGCACTTCTATTTTGTCTTTTAATTTTATCATGGTTTACTTATTTATCTATTTATTTATTATTTTAAGTACTTTATCAATACTCCTCCTATTGTCTTTATCATTATTTATTTACAGTATCTCTTTACTTATGTGTTTTCATTTTATCATTTATTTGTCTATTTATATGTTATTTTAGCTTATTTCATAATATCTATTCTTCCTTTTAGTTTTAACACGAGATCTCAGACCTTCAGAAATTTGATGTCTTCTTCTTCTTGTTGTCCTCTTCATCATTTTCATCTTCCTAAGCCTCTCAAATCAGCATCACCTCTGGTAGCTGCACATTTCTTAACATTTAAGTTTAGTCTTGATTGGCTCTTCATTTATGTCTTCCTGTTTGTGTCTTTTTTTTAAATCTATTTATTATTTTTGTCATTATCTCCCACTTTGCTCTAACGTGAGGTTTTTGTTGGCTTACCCTCTTTGTAAGCCAACAAAAAGCACCACTTTTGGAGAACGCTCCCTCTTTCTGTGTGGCATTGAGACATCTTATGCCTTTGCACCATTCTCTAATTAGATAGACAGAAAACAACTGCCAATCCGTAAATATGGTCCCAATTAAAGGAAAAATGGATAGTATAGCTTGCAGTGGTGTATTTGGGAACTGTTCCTGCTTTCATTAGGACTGCTTTCTTGGCTGCGTGCTGCCGTGCAGATGTTCGATTTGAATCCACTGCTCCTCTGCCAGATGTTCTGCAGTCAGGATGACGAGCGGAGCAGCACTGAGGCAGAGCTCTGCTTGGAGCTGTGCTCTGCAGGTGTCCTCCCCTGGTGCATCTGAGAGCGTGGCTCTGTATACTGCAGCACGTCTTCAGAAAGCCCCAGCTCTCTCTTTCTGCGCGTCTCGTTTCCTCACCTTCCTCCTCTCCCACGGGAAGGACGTGGACACAAAGGAAATCAATTAGGCCTGTTTTCCCCCCGCAGAAGCCACGCCGTGGCTTTGATTGTGCTTTTTACATTTCCCTCACGGGAGTGGGGGACGCTGCGTGGAAACAGACAGACTCTACGGGGAAGCAATAACAAAGAGACTATTGTTGGAGCACTTTCTCCAGCACACCTTGGTGCAATTAGGTGTATTCTTAATTAACTGAAGAAGAAATGTAATTACTTTTATTTAAGTGCCATGTGTGACACAGCTCCTGCTTGCACAGTCACTCTCCATGGTTAGTGAGGGCTTTTTGGTGGTACCAATGGTTCTGTGGATATGAAGAAACCCACTATTAGATGATATCACTTGTGCTAATAACACAACTAACTGCAGAGTTATTGAATCTGCTTTCATCTTACCTTCTCAAATAAAGTCCTCAAATAAATTAAGAATATATATATATATATATTTTTTTTCATTTAGTACAAGACGTCCCTATTGTCCCAGACCGATATTTGACGTCGACAATGAGTCGTCATGATCTCCGCGCTTTGTTTTTGAAGCAGATAACTGAGGATTAAAAATTAAAGCGTGTAATTATATTAATCCGTCAGCAGAGGGAGATGTTGTCTCTGTTTTAGCGAAAATAATCTGCAGTTAAGACAAAGAAATCTGGATCTATCTATTTACAGTCAATTTGGTGCTACTTGTAATATGCAGATGGTGTATCTTTTTTTTTTTTTGCAGTACAAGAAATAGTAAATTTGTCTTATTTTGTTGCTCAAAACCCCAGATAAACTAATAGTATGGAGTTGCACTGACTTCAGCCTTCCAGCAGGGGTCATCATTCAACGAGATTTTGCCGTTGTCCTCAATTGCTTTTTAATGTGTTCTTCTCTATAAGAGAAATAAATGCGTCTCTAGTGTGAGAAATTGCACTTTTATTTAGTATTATGAAATAAAGCTGTCTAGAACTGCCGGTTTTAAATATACTATAATCAAATAATTTCACAAAAAAATGAATTTCTCCTGATTTATGCTAGTCTATAGTAGCACAATTTGCTACTCTATAGCTTCACAGTCTGCCATCTGCCTCATGGCTTTGAGAGAGGCACAGACCCACAGAACTCTTGGCTGTAATTCAAAGGGATTAGCCATACTTTACTTCTGGGTTATTGATACTGTGACCTTCACAAAATGAAAGAGAGGTCACAATGAGAGAAAGATGAAAGAAATATCAGAAATGGATAGCAGACACTGGAATATGTGGCACTCAGAAAGATGCCCTCTGTTCCTCCAATAGGCCCCACCTCGCCGGGGAATCCTGTCGGCAAGTTTCAGCTCTCAACCAAAATACCAAACGAGAGCCTCACATTTTCTATTCTCTTTTTTTCTTTTGAAGAGCAGCTGGGGAATGACCAAGAGGGTCTTCCTTTTTTAGAGAGACAAATGCAGTTAGTTGATGAGAGGTCTGGAAATCACTCTCACAGACGTTGGCAGGAAGGAGAAATGGAAACATGCCATGAAGTGGATTTTAGTCTAGAGTAGACCAGATGGAAATATAAATTTAGATGATCCTGTTAGTCTAGAGTAGGCCAGATGGAAATAGAAATTTAGATGATCCTGCTTATGTGGACGAAGGACATACATGATAAGATAAAATATCAAATCCAGTGCTAAAATGTCTATCTAGAAGTGCAGCTAAGATATTGTCACGGTGACTGATGTTGAGATCTCATCATGGGAGCTCCTGTCGGAAGCTGACATGCAAAAGAAAAGATGGATCAGGGAATTACCAACAAACTTCCTTTCAAACAAGTACAACTTTGCATTCATGTTCTTTGAAGAACATGTTCAGAAAGACTATGAATACATAAAATCTGAATTTTTCAAAAGAGCAAAGCCTGTCAAAAAACTCTGTCAGAGTTTTTAGTTTGCTAAATTTTATTTTTTTTTTTTGTGTGTAGAAGCACTTAGGCAGTAAACCCAAATAAAACCTTGCCAACAAAAGCAGGTAGTAGTTTAATGTCTTTTCCCTGTTAAATGATCCGCCTGCTGACTGATGACTGATGAGGGAAGCTTAAACAACACATCCAGCACCAGTACATCTGCTGAGTACTAAGGGGTTTCTGCACAAACGCATCACAGCATTTATTGATCAGTCAACATGCTGCCACGCATTCAGAAAAACCTTGATTACGCAGACATTTAGGGAATTACATCCTATAAAATCATTTGAACTTAGAAGAGCCTAAGAGTTGTACAAAAATGAACTTAAGAGCTTAATATGCTACTGAATTTTCTGCATTTAGACTTTAACTCCCATGTGACTCTCTTGAAAATGAAAGGGAGCGCCATAAAAGGGAGGATCAAAACCTCCAAAACCTTCTGCCAGCTGCCTCCACCACACCCCGCTCCCCACAGGGGCCCTGGCTGGGCTTCTCAGGATCTGTGCCCCGCCTCAACGTGCCACATGTCCCTCCAGAAACGTATAACCGTACACTCACAACAGGCATCGATGTTAAAGTGACATTTTCAAACGTAAACACCGGGCTAAACATACGCCTGGGGAACATAGAGAAAGTGTTTTAAAAGAAGCCTGAACCAACTTAGAAAGATGCTTGCCAAGTAAAACAACACGCCTGCGTCACTTAAAAAGGCCTTCGGTGGAACCAAATCCACTCCACACCCACACCGGGTGGGCGTGCGGAAATATAGCTCTTCCAAACTAACTGTCGAAAGGCTAAAAACACAGAGGCATTCTGCTTTTCTGCTGTTAAAAATGCTGAGACTTTACTAACAGAATGTATTTTGTCTGCAAAAAGCCACCTCAGGGCCAGAATCAGTGGCGAGTGTGTTCGCATGGTGAAGGGTCAAGGTTAGCGATCTCACTGAGGATGTTACATAAACTGAGGCTGGAGGTGATGCCAACCAATTTTATCAGTTCCAGCATATCATAAACTTGGATTTATGTACGAATGTTTCACAACCTACCACATTGTGCCTTCAACTTAGCAACACATTAAGTTAGTTCAGTTCTATTACACAATGCTTGAAAGTTCCCATCTTATTTTCTTCTCTTTTTTCTAATTAGAGAACAAATTAGTTGTATTTCCTCATGAAATTAAAGTATATATATTTATACAAGACAAAGTGAAAAATTCCTAATGTTATCATGTAGCATGTTGCACCTGTAACAAGTGGTGAATTCATAAATATTGAATTAGGGGAGCGGAAATGCAAAAATCCCAAAATCCATTGGATATTGTGACAAAATGTGGAAAAAAATTAAATAAATTTATGGTATTAATATTACACAAGTTCTAATTTTAATCAATGTCCATATTTCAGATTAATCATCTCTGGTGGGATTTACACCGGTAATACATGGGGGAAAAAACTGAAAATAAATCCCAGAATCTTATATAATGACAATTTGCCAAGAAAAAAACTCTGTGACCAAGTAAAGAGACTGCCGTGTGGGATTACAGGATTAGATAAGATAACTTCTTAGAGCATTAAGACTGGAACTGGCGAATTATTTACTTCCTGTGAACTACACGCTGTTGTAGTTCCAGAATAAGACGGGCAAAAAATAACACCCTATTTTAATACGTGGAGAAATAATAAAAATAAAACAGTCCCATCCTGCAGATAAAGAGCCTCCTTATTAAGGTCAATTTGACCCCTATGTATCCAATAATAATATTTTATCATCTGCTGAGAATACCCAGTAGTTTTTCCCTACCATTTCTTTAGTAGTGATAAACACCAACTTCTGTTTCTAAAAAAAAAACGTCTCTTAGATTGCTTTTTGTGAGAACATTTAAATAATTAATTCAAGCTCCTTTTTTTTCTGCCTTACCGAGAGACAGGCACGTGTTCGCCCAGCTGATCACGTGTTACCCATGCAAGCTTTCTGTGCGCATGGTTAAAGAAAATCCACGGCCGTGTGGTGTCCTTTAAATGCTCGTGTTTGTGCATTTCAAATGGAGGCCTCAGAACTCAGTTGTGCGACCTGTGCTTTTCTTGATCTGGTGTCTGTTTGCTGCAGCCGGTTCTGGGTCCAGCTGCATTGCAGGCTCCTCTGCGTTTGGTGGATTGCTGCTGCATCTCTTGAGTCTGGCCTTTTTGTGGGAGTTGGTGGGGGAGAGGTGCTGAAAGGAAAAGGACAGACATATAGTAGGAGAGGCAGGATTTTCACCAGTCGTGGGCCAACGTTGGCACCTGTTTGACCTTGGGGGGGAAGTGGCTTGTGTAGCACATTTGGAATGGAGTCGTGTTGAAGACAGGTGTCCTGCTGGAATTTGAAAATACCCCGCCACCGCCCTGTCCCTTCCTGTGTTACATCTCTACAGCTGGTCGTCCTGGTGAGGATAAAAGGGCTGGACAGAAATCAGACACTGTCAGATTTCAGTGTCTGAAATCTTAGGCTGCAATATAAGAGTTCAGGCACTTTCTGTTCTGTAAAATAATGTTTAGATCAATGTCGGTCGAATATTTAGAAATTAATTCTGAAGTCAGTGCCCTTGGATGCTGGTATTCAAAAAGAAATCCCAATAACTTTCCTGATAAATCAGAGTTGGTCAATGGTGGGGAGGAGTCGCAGACTTGAGAGATGAAAAGAATCTGGAGAGAACCCATACATGCACGCAAACTCCATGCAAAAAGATCTTTTGCTCACTAATTTTACTGGACCTTTGACCTTTGTCAGATTTAGATCATTGAATTACAAGCTGAGAGTCCTTGGACTAAACGGAAGGTGCTTTTTCTTCTCTGACGTCCTCAAGTTGGGAATTTCACTCTGATTGTGACAGTACTTTTGCTGTTCTCTCATCCATAAGCAAAAATAATAAGTCAAATTCTATTAAATTAAACATTAGCACTCAATTCCTGTGGGTGTTAAATAAGGTTTTCCCTCATAGATTTGACATAAGAGTTGTCTGGGAAGCTGTTTTAGTTTTCACATATTGCATTTAAACCCAGCAACCTTTTTCTGAACCTTACTATTACTACTAATGCCGTACTACCCCTGTTCCATCTTTCCTGTTTATCTGTGTTTGTTCCTGCTGGATAGCTGATCTGCAGACAACCAGAGCGCACCAAGCGCCACAAACACTTTCAAAGAGAGACTACTGGCCTCAATATGTCCAATCGATCTTCCTGGCATCATCCACTCCTCAAGAGCCTTAAATCAGGCTGCCAACCCATTCAGGGTTGTCCTGATGTATTAAGATCATGTTCCTAGATGTATTTTCCAGGGAAGGTTTTCTTCTTCACCCAAGTATTCATTTAATTCAGGGCCACACAAAACGTGCTCTGTGATTTTCTGTCTTACAGGAGACCAGCGAGCCAAAGGTTTTAGATTCACGCAGTAGTACACCGGATATCCTTTCAGCACGTCTGATTGAGGTCTGAAGCTGAACTGGCAACAAACCTGCAAATACAGCAAGCACAGCTAAAGGCAAACAGCAATGAACTTTGCGAAACCTCAAGATTATCCCCTCAAGCTGTCCGGCGTACAGTTCGGCTGCCCTTGATAACCCCTTCAGTCTCCGACTGACCGTTAACTCTGAGGTCTTGTGAAAAAAAAAGTGCACTCAGAGATAAAGAGGAAGCAGTTGCAGATATTCATGCTGACGGGTCTTAATCAGCTGCTCTACAGATGTGGGAATTATCGACTCGGCTGTTCCCGGACCTGCTCTGTGTCACGAGGCGGACAGAGCAGACAGCACTAATGTGTGAAACTGATTATTTCAGCCACTCTCAAGAGGCCCACTGGAAAGAGGTAGACTGTCTGCTGGGAGAACTGGTTGTCTCCTGTCAGGTCTTTAATGAGGCGTAAGTGAATGTAGCAGTCACATGCACTGCTGGATTGTGAGAAATTCAGACCCCGCTTTCCAACTCCACCCGCCTCTCTCAAAAAGCCCAATTTGTGTAGAAGACAGTAAAGCTTTGGAAGAAGGAAAGCTGAGCCACCAGAGCCACGTTTCAGCGTCTTGTCTTACCTACAAATTCCTACAAGTCACTCTCTCTGAAAGAGAGCATTGTGATTCAACCAACGGCTGCCTACTCCTCTTATGGAAGAGAGGGAAAAGGAAGCGGGGGTGAATATGTTCCATTGGACTGGCCTAAAGATTTCCCGCCTGGCTTTGCCAGGCTGTGACAAAGATGTGATGCATTCAAGTACTGCTAGACGGGGTAGATAATTATTGAAAGGATTCTAAAACCATAGGAAAATTAAACCGGTTATCCATGTAACTCTGTTATTATTGTTTTACTTTTATTTTATACCAATTCTTAAAATCTGGCAGCAGCACACGAAACATCACTGGATGACTTCTGTAAAAAAAAAAAAAAAAAAAAAAAAGTAACATTTTCACTATCACAACAGCCCAGGTGATCTTAAACTAATGGAGATGCTATAAACAGTGGACATTCACTTTGCTCAGGAAGGCTAGGCTAATCGCAACCTTACAAAGTTCTGTAACTCATTGCACTGTTTTGGTGCAATAACATATGAATCAACATAGTTTTATGTAACATAACCTTTCATTGTGTAGAATACAAATACACTTAATGAACATATTAGGCTTACCATTTAAAGCTGTATGTTTTTACTGGTCAAGAACAGCACCATAGCTTTGCAAGTGTATGCAGCAGCAGAAGCTAACATATCAACAACTATAGATTCTAATTTCATTTTAATTTTATGATCTAAATTAATTGATAACAAAAATGTACATTCAAGTAAGAGTAGCACTTCAACATATTTTTACTCAAGCTTTCACTCTTCACTAAGAAATTACTCAAGAGGAAAAAAGGATTTGGTAAAAAAAAAAAAAAAAAAGGCTACCTACTATTAAGGCTATTATAATCAACAATGAGTTGTTGATTATAATATCATAATATTTAGAAATTAAATAATCAGACACACAAAAACATAGAGTTATGTGCTAATTCTGGTGTTTATAGACTAAAATGAAGAAAAAAGTGCAAATAAATAACACAATTACAAAATAACAGATTTTAAGCAGAAGAAACGCTTCTCGATTATTATTTTTTTCAGTATAAAACTGATGAAATTCACACTTACAGAAGGTAATATATGCCAGGACTGGGTAAAGCGCTTTCAAATGACAACATGTTTACTGTATATTCACTTGACCTACAGTTCTTTCCTCCTCTATAGGATATGGAAGCCATGACCAGCTACAAAGTTTGCTTATAACTTGAGCTGGCTCTGCTGTACGAGTATTTAGCCCAGTTTCCAGAAATACAGTTAGCATGATGCAGAGTAAACCTTATCAATATTTAAAAGGCAAAAATGACAGGTTGAAGAAAATTTTCTGTCTCATAATTAAAAAAATAATAATAATAAAGGAAACAACAGAAATAGGTGTAGTACATTTTTAAGAGGAAAATATAAAAAATAATGAACTGGTAGGTTTGAAAATTGTGATCCGTACATCCCTACTGTGTGAAACTGGGAATGCTTTAGGCTACATCTCAATACCTGCTTCACACAGAAAGATTATTCAGCCTGGATTATAGAAAGTGAAGGGCGAGAAGCGAGTTGTCAGGTGCAGCTAAAAAAATATTTGAAAATTTTTTACGAAGGAGGGGGTTTTGTTGCCAAGTAGGAATATTTCCGACAGTCCCTGAAGTAGTCAGGGCGGGCTTTTTGTTGGAAGTAGGCGGGGATATGCAAATGAGGCATAGATGCTCCGGCTCTGTGGACGGCGGGACACTTGCTGTTTTGGCAGAACCAGAGCACGAGGAGAGGAGAAATCCCGGGTGGACAGACTAAACTAGTAGCCCCGTATTTCCTGCAGCTCCAACATGGCCTCAAAGTGCCCCAAGTGCGACAAGACGGTGTATTTCGGTGAGTATTGCGTACAGAGTGGAGTTTTGCGTGGTTAAATTACGTTTAACCAATAATAACGGTGTCGCTCATTTAAATGTAAACATTTTTAGACGGTAAACATTTGGGTCCACTCCTTTTGTGCAGTGTTGTTTTTAGATGTTGTCGATTGTTTAATGTAACAATTATGCTTGTGCTATGAAGACACATTATAAGTAACACTGCTTTTTTAAAAAAAAATAAAGTTTAGAATGTGAGCAAATCTTCCACACAATGCACCTACATATTTGGTCAAATTTGTTTGCTGTTAGGGCTATGATGAATTATCACTGTACTGGCGGGAAATATTAAAACTTTTCCTAGTTTTCCCTAAGGATTCCTCTCAGAAGTCCACAACATTCCTTTCACTGAGCCGATTTTAGGGATCA
This sequence comes from Alfaro cultratus, assembly GCA_903066825.1. NCBI lineage: Eukaryota > Metazoa > Chordata > Actinopteri > Cyprinodontiformes > Poeciliidae > Alfaro > Alfaro cultratus. The sequence goes on from CAEFZX010028328.1 coordinate 67,996, forward strand.
TAGTCACTGGAAAAGTAAATGATTCACTTGAACAAACTTTGTGAAACCCAAAAGCTGTACATTTGAAGGGGTTAATGAACAAAAGGAAAGTAAACAAACACATTTTTCATTGAATGATCCCTCTTTATGTCATCTGATTAGTGTGGAAATTTGTGATGCTTGTGCCGTCTGCTGCAGATCAGATGAAGGATTTATCCCGCTCTGAGTCTGATCTGTGCCATTTTTAATTTGTTGTGTTTGGTAAAGCTCCAGGCTCAGTGGTTGGCTCTGGAGAGTAGCTGTCAGAGACCTATTGCCAAGAGAACCATATGCTGAGAGTGTCCACTCACAGAAGATGGTAGCAACATCACGCTGCGTCAGTGGGACGGAAAACTGGAAATGTACATCTTTTTCATCCTTGTAAACAAAACTGAGAAATCAAAACACCCACATGAGGAGAGTTCTGACTCATACTTCCATACAGTGAGGAAGATTACTACTTATATGCTCTGTTTTATGAAAAGATGCTTGCAATTTGAGATGTGCCTAGATTATAGGAGCTCAGATTCTCAACATAAACAGTAATTTACATCCTCTGCTCTTCATGTGCATCCTCCTATGTTGATTTCTTTTTAATTTTTGCTTGCACTGTTGATTTTTTTATAATCCACTGTTTGTGTTGGAAAAAACACAGAAAGCATAGCTGTACGCAATTTGCAGTGCTCATCAGTGGGGGGTCAAAAGCAATTATGTGAGTGGATGGAAGGACTGTTACGTAACAGAAGTGGCCCGCAGCACACATCACAGCTGCTCCTCATCCTCCGGGTCCTGGGAGTCACTGGCATGGAATAATATCCCTACAAATAAGATTTATTTACAGATTTCAAACATATGAGTATTCACTTCTCTGCATAGCCTTAATTCTCTGCAGCGTGTGAGTCACCGCTCCCCGTTGGTGTGTGTTATTTGACTTTATGTAACTCACTTTGGTCCGGGTCAGTTATTTTTGTGTGAGGTGTGTCTTGCTGGGTGGAGCAAGTGATGAAGATGATGAAGGGATCATGGAGGATTGCAGGGAGGCGTTAATGACAATATTAACGTTTCAGTCATTATAGAGTGCGGCTGTGAAATGGGAGAGGTCAGGGTGGGAGTAACATTTGTCCTGCAGCAATAACAGCATGCCTAATGACTGTCAGATACTGTAATATAAGTTCTGCAGCACTTCCTACACACACTCGCACACACACATACTCCTTACAATTACATTGCCTGTGAAAGAGGTGAGGGGTGAGTTAACAAGTCTGCAAGAATGTAGAAGTTACAAAGCAGACATGAGTGGGTGTGATGATCAATCCTTCTGTCCGTTTTGTTCTCCTTATGAGGTTGTGGTGCTTCAAAGGTAAAAGGTCCAGAAAGATATAGAAGACTTCTCCCCAGAGACTCTCTCCAGCTGAGTTTTAAGTGGCCGGAAAACCTCCAGAGGGAAATCTTTTGATCAGAGGCCTATGCTATCTCAGAGGACTCCTTTTGCCCTGGAGGACTGGTGACTTTACTTGGATGTCCTTAGCTTATCTCCGACCTTCTTCTTTCCAGTTCTTTTAGACTTGATCCATCTCTTATTAACATCGGAGAAGATTGGACGGTTCTAAGAAATGTAGAACCTCCCTATTTGGCTCAGCTCTTTCATCAACTGACTCCTTTCTATGTGGAGTGGCTCGACTTTGAGATCTCCCCTTAGATAATCAAGATATTCACCTTATCTCTAAAGCCAAAGCAACCAATGAAGGAAGCTAATCTCAGTCATTTACATGCAAGGTGTGTTTGTTTTGGTCATGAACTATATGTCATGTTGGGGTTTAGTGAGACCACAATTTTTAGATCTTTGTTTTCTGTCCTTTTTCAAATGACTTGTTGATGCATTGAAAAATCGAGAGCTTTGCTCTTTCGACCAGAGTTCTTTCGATGTGGAAGAGTAGCAGCTCTTGTCAGAGCTCCCCCTGCTAATGGAGCAAGCTGTCAGTCTTGAGGTCATTATCTGAATCTCACATGGATCATAACTCCTTTCATTGTGAATGATTAAGGGCTTTACCTAGACCTCCTCTGGAATGGTTGAGTTCCTGACCATATCTAAAAGGGTAAGTTCAATCTCCCTATGAAGGAATTTTAGCCCAGCTGTCTTCATCCATTCCACTATCATTCGTGGTAGATGGCAAGGAACTCGAACTCTACCACAGAGACTGACCTCCTAGTCCATCTATTTCTTTTTCTTCAGAACTTTAGGTTTACTCTCACAGCTCCTTAATATTCAATTTTGAAATGCTTTCATGCTGAAGGTCACCAGCTGAGGATGCCAGCAGAACCGCATCATCTGCAAAAAGCAAATATGATGTACTGAAGTTCCCAAACAAAGACTCTCTTCTCTCCACGACTACGCCTTTAATTTTTCAAACATTCTCAAAAGTGTGTCATTGGTGGAGAAAATTGTCTATTTCCTGTCTTGTTTAGCTCTCCTTCTCCTTCATACGTTGTTGGTTTGGGATGTGTTCTAAAAAGCTCCTACTTGCCCACCCAGTAAAAACCCACCTGGCCGTCCATCTGGTTCCCTCAGTATGGGGGTTAAGCAACAGTAGATTCATTATTTAACTCCAAATATTTTTTTTCTTCATCTTTTCTAAATAGAAATGCTTCTTAAAGGGCAGTGGTGAGCCGCGGCTGGGATGGAAATTCCTCTGGTTTTCCGTTGAAGCTTTATTGGGCGCTGACGTTTTAGCTTAATTGCAACTTAAGGGGAAAATGTTACCTCTACTTCTGGAGTTTCTGCCACTTTAAATGCTGATTTGCTTTCAGGGACCCCAAAAGAAAACATCAGGAATAAAAAAAAATAATAATAAAAAAGGAAATCCCTCGTCAGAGTTGGTATTGAAGGAATGCGAAGGTCTCAGGGGATTGTATGGGCACTGTTGGTTGAATTCCACATGTCCACATTGTGGCCTCGCATCTGGAAGGGGACAGAAATGCTTGTAATAATACACCAGGGGGACTCTAGGCAGACATGTAGCCAGGCTCAGTGGGAATTCAGGCCATGTGATGGAGTCCAAGCCCAAATTCAGCTGATCTGTATCGTTTGCACGACAAACAGGGGCAATGCATCTTTGTGCCACTAACTGAATAAACGAGGACTTAATGGGAACTAATGGAGCTCCTGTGTGAGCTTCTCCTCTCTCTCTTTTATCCACCGACTCCTCTCAGTCTCTTGGTGGCGGCCCAGGACCTGTAATTCCTCCTTCACTTTCCTTTCCGCTCTAACTGCACGGAATGGAGGAAGCAGGGTGAGATGGTTTTGCCTTTCTTTAAGCGGAGACTCCCTAAGTGCTTCATGCATTCTAATGAGAGGCGACATCTCTATTCACACAGGGCTCTTTCTGTCTCTGTCTCTTTCCAGAGAGCCTGAGTACCTTCGTCCCCTCGGTCCGGTTAGACCGAGGGGACGAAAGGCCAGTGGTCCGTTTCCCACACTCCTCTTCCCTTTTATTCCCACTTTTATCCCGCACAATACGCCTTATTTATCCCACCCCACTTTTCTGTCAATGCTAGAGCACCCTGTTTTCCACTTGGCTGCCCAGCGGGCTGGGTGAATGTGCTTTGTCGGTTATGTAACATCTTTTCTTGAGGTTTTTTCCTGCTGCTTTTTTGGAATTGCATAACCCACCATCTTCTTTGCGGCAATCACTGAGGGTCCTCTTTCTCTGCCTTTATGAGGCACAAATATGATCCTCTAATGGAGATGACATTAAGCTTGGTGCTGACGGCTCGTCTTTTACCACTGCTTCGCACACAGGTACAGCCATTGCTGCGGTTTGACTTGTTACGCAACAGTATAGAGGAGCACAGTCGGTTGTTCATCCTAATGCACAGTGTATTCTCCCTGTTCTGAAGTGGAATGAAAGGTGAGGTTGGCACAAATATTAGTACGCCTACTATTACAGAGTGGCACTTAATCTTAAACTGTTAAATTTATCAAGGTTAGAACATTTACAGAGAGTGGCATTTCTTTCGCTAGAGCGTTGGCCACTGAAAAGCCCAATCTTGTTTTTAATGCACACATAGGCCTGACACCATAACAAATTTAGCTGGACGATAAATAAAGAAATTATTTCAATAACCGATAATGTTGTTTTGAGACCATTTTCAACTAATGTCATGATAATGGCAAAATAATGCAATAATACTTTTTCAAAAAGCAATGAACTTTAAATTGTAATGAACATTTAACACTGGAAGTGGGAGACATATTAAATATCAATGATAAGTAAACAAAACAACAGAACTGTCCTTCAAAAAAAGGGCTAGTTGAAACCATCATTGAACCTTCATCCATCATCCAACCTTCATTGGACTGAAGACTTTATCATTCAGTTTTTGGTAGAAAGAGAAGAAAACGGGAAAACAATAAACCCTGCCAATGGAAATTATTGAGCTTGTTTTAATTTATCATGCGATTAATTGATTTATTGATTATTGTGACAGGCCTATGCACACAGTTCCAGTTAAACTCCCAGTAGAGTTTCAAAAATGTCATACGTTTACATTTGTGATGGTGGGAAAGAAAAAGCTTTTTTTGGCATAACTTCCACACAGCCAGCTGGCACGAATTATCCATCCATTGAGACTTGGTGACCTCATTGTGGTCTGTTCTCTCTGTACTTGGAAGTCGGATTTTCAGAATTTCCGGAAAATCAACAAGAATGCCCCCTGAAGTCAGAATTTAAGCTGGAAAAGCTGGAGCTCAATATCCAATAATGCTGCATACATACAGAAGGTGGTGTTGCAGGTGTGCTCTATAAACAATGCTGTTTTGATGGTTTGGGGACTCATGGTGCAGTAATACATCTACCTATGAACATGTTCCTAACTGACCACCCTTAAGTAATCAGTGGATGTCCACTATTAGGAGGGGAGCTTATTATCCTGCTTACTGTGTCTTAAGACCAGACATATTGGACCCCATTTCGCCTTATACCATTGGTTGGTAATGGTTCATTCTATCCTACGTCTCATTTTTCCCCCAATTTATGTTTTTTACTCATAAAAATTAACAAGGGTGCAGAATAGAGAAAAAACAGGGTCATAATAATTTGACCACTGTAGAGCGGTTTATGCCCATTTTTATGCATTTTTAAAAAAATATCTATGTCTTGTCTATGTCATGTTTGTTTTAGTCCAGTTAGCATATAGCTTACAGTCTAAGCTATATGCTAACTGGATATGATACCTCACTTAAATGCAGCAATAAAGTTGCAGCTTTCTGTGAGCAACTTTATTGCTGCATTTAAAGTTGCTCACACATTTAAAGTTGGTAAGTATCACGATGAGAAACAGCTTACCAAAGTAAAATCTGTTGCATAAATGACTTGGGGGAAACAATATCTGCAAACATATGTGTTTGTAATCAGCTAGAATGAGCTGAAAAAGAAGTGAAATCAGATATCAGACTAGTATCATTCATGTCTCCTACATGTATTGCATGTGCATGCTTTGAGGTGCTTGTTAATATTGGGGGTCATGTTTGTGTTTTTTGGGTTATTGACGACTGTAAAGAGAAATAGCTGGAGTCCATTTTACAGATATGACAACAAAGCATCCAATCGATCCAATGGAAAGATCAATTTGGGAACACACCACATTCCCAAATTGATGCCTTTTGAGGTCTTCCAGATTTTAATTTGTGTAAATGGTGCGTGCACTTGGTTTGGACATGATTCAGATGATGAAAATTGTATGCATCTCATACAATATTTTTAGTGTTCTAAGTATAGAACCTGATTTAATTATACTAAAAGTGGAAACAGAAATTTCCATTGCGTTAGAACTTCACCTGTTAGACTCTGGAGCTTCTTCTCTGCACCATCCTGTCACACCGAAATGCAGTCCGTGCAGTTAGGCCTCAAGACTCACTTAAAACCATCTGCACTTTATAGCACTCTCATGTGATGTCTTCCCTTTAGTGACTCATTATCAAATTAAAGCAATCTGGTGCACAATGCAAAGTCATAGAAACAACTCCGCTTCCTGTTTGGTGAAGCACTTTCTGAACAGCACGCAGCTTGGACACTGTGTCCCTTTTTTCTTGGAGGGGAAAAAGAGGGGAACAAGTCAAAGAGAGCTGGATGGTCGAGTGGCTGCTTTGCCTGCGGGTCTGCTGGTCGGCGCAGGCAGGATGCACGTTAACTGCAGTCCATTTACATCAGCCAGCGGGACTCACAAGGTCGGCCTCGTTTGTACACAAAGGGAGGGGTGACGGGGTGCGAGCCCGGAGAGGAAACCTCGCCTCGTCTGAGGCTATGGACGACCTCCAGAGCTGGTTTTGCTATGAGGTTGCATCAGCCACAGGGAGTGAGCTGGATCCAAAAAGATGTTTTTAGTAGCTGTGAAGCAAAAGAACAACCACCCTGAACAGTCACTGTGAGCCGCTCAGGGAGCTACGAGCGTGTACCGGCCATAAATAAATCAATTCTGTTGGTTAACGCTGCCATCAGGGTCAGCCCTGTGTTACTTTTACCAGATTTAACAACATTCCAAAACTGCTGCCGCACTAAAAATAAAACTGAGGGGGATTTACAGGATAAATTTCCTACAATTCTTTTTTTAAAGTTAATCTAATGTAATAGCATCTTCCTAAATTATATTAAGCTACACTGTTTCGCTATTGCTTTTTCATGTTTTACATTGGTGTTCTTGTTGATGCTTTACTCTTCAATCTCCATCTACTAGATCTTTTAAAATATATTAAAAAAGAAAATTATGACTTTGTCCATACTTTTCTGTGAGTTAAAGAATGTTTTCTCCTCCTAAGATAAATAACGGAAATTGTGATCATGATATTATCTTAAACAGATCTTAAAAAAAGGGTAAGGTTATGAAAATGACCTAGTCAGATCCCCTCACTGTCCTCTGCAGGGCCCTCTTTTCTGCTGGAGTTCCACACTGAGATCTAGCTCTCAACCGCAGCTCAGTAAAACAATGTGAGGATGTTGGTAGAAGGTGGTGTTTGTTTCAATGTCCTTAGTGAAACCTCAGACATTGAGTTTTATAGAGAAAATTGGAATGTAATGGGCAAGAAATTTAGTTTTCCAAACAGTCCTTGATCCTGTAGCTCCAACCTTGAGTTTATCTGTCTGTTTTGTTTTAAAGGCTGCATTTCCCCTCAGGCCATTCAATATACAATATTCATTTGAAAGTTATTATAAAGTTAAGATAAACTTCCTTTGGTCTGTCAGTGTTGGTAAAGCCCCCCCGCCCCGATCACAGGGAACCCATTAAGAAGGAGCAGAATATGTTGTTAAACCCTGTTAATCTGCATCAAGTGTGGCCAAAGCTACCTTTTTATAGGGTTCCTGCACAATGCTCCCTTTCCTGTTCATGTCCATCCTTCCTTTCTTCCTCCTTCATGTATTTTTTTGCCTTCCTTCTGTCCTTTCTTTTTCCCTTTTCATCTTTCCATCTTTCTTTAGGAAATAAGGAAAGACAGGAAGATCCTCATTTCAGGTTGTTCATTACGTCATACTTTTCTTCCTTATGAAGTTGTTTATCCATTTCTCTCTTCTTTCTTTTCTTATACTTTCCTTTCTTCCTAGGAATCCACCATTTTCTTTTTGTTTCTCTGTTTTGCTCTGCTTTCCTTGTGTCCTTCCTTCTTTCCTTGTGCTTTTCCTTCTGCTTAGTCCTTGCTTACTCATGTTCTTCCTCCCTTTCTTGTGTCCTTCCTTGTGTTTCTTGCTGTCATTTTCTTCCTTTTGGTTTTTATAGGCTCTATCTAAAGCCTGTTTACTTTAGTGCTAGTATATTTGCCATATATTTGTTGTTGTTTTTTCATTTTTATACATTTTAAAATATGTATAAAGAATGGAGAACTCTGGGAATTTAAGTCTTGAACATGATTCTACTGTAAAATAAGAAGGAACCCTGTATTTATAAAAAGACAGACTTAGTCTGTGTGTCCGTAGTTCTTATGTTTTTTGTTATTTCTGAGCCTCATCATCTTCGTAATTAATCTAAGAATGTTCACCCTTGAATGCACTGTCCAACTTTATATCGAGTTTACATCTCGAATGTTTTGCAGTGAGCAGACAATAAACAAAACCATGAACTAAATTCACAGCATATTTATCTATTGAGAACTTTCCTTTGGTGCATGAATGCCCATTGTCTTTATGTGAAGGAAAAGGTCAGAAGTGCTTGAGGGTGTTTTTCCTCCAGAGAGCGGAACAAGGATGCAGACAGAAAAACACAGGGTGCTTAGTTTTTCCCTTTGGTTAGTTGTTGTTTCTCCCGGGACACAAGCTGAGTGGCCTCCAGTCTGTTCCTCAGGTGTATGGAGCCACAGTTATCACGCTGAAAACACAAACACCCGTGTGGACACAGCTGTTTCTAGTTGGACGAAGAGGGTAAAGAAGAAGATGAAGGGAGAAAAGGCAGAACACATGGGTCCAAGTTAGCTCAGGCTGCAACAGAACAGCATAAAATGCAGGGTGAAGCATTAGGTGAATCCTTAAGTTTGTCACACCAGAACCATCATGGCTGACTGTAGCTTGTTTTTACTATCTGATTAATCTAAATGATGAGCAGATTTTTCTCTTATTGAAACCATCTCCTAATCAGAAAGCCCTGTTGTCCTCTTCCTTGTCAAGCAAATTACATTTCCGCCTGTTACACCCTGATCGAATTATTGAATGATTAGTAAACACACATATTAGATTTCCAAACCCAGACCTACCGATGGAGCTTCCTGTCGTTTTTTTAAATGCTGCGAATTCGGCTGTGTAAATTTTGCTCCGCTCTCTGTTCTCGTTGGTCACTCGTGAGAAAAACGGGGACAATCTCTCCCCTCCCAGCCCGAAAAAAACTGAGTCCACTGGCAGCTTTGGCGCAGCTGCTCTGTCACTGCTGACAATCAGGGAAAGGTAATTAAGTCATTGGGAGAAATGCTGCTTAATGTTTCCCCTCAGAAGGCTGCTCGTTAGTGCTCCGTTTCCTAATGCTCTGTCCAATTATGCTGTGTTTGTTGCAGGTCGGTTCCCAAGGTGCTGCCTTTATGGAAAACCCGGTCTGAGGGCAGTCTAGACTAAAAGTGCATCTCACCACCGAAGCGAACGGGGAGAATTAAATTAGAACCTCCTGAAGGCTTTTTGTGACGTAAACGGCATGGATGCTCAAACAATCTCAAACCCAATCAGGAGTAATTCATGCTCGCTAATGCTAAATCTATTTGATGTTGAATGGGCCTTTTTATTCTCCTTAGTTAAAATCATTTGACTACAGTTTACCAGAAATAACCTTTTGTGAAATTATATTATGTAGGGCTTAAAGCGACATGCAGATCCTTTCTTTTGTTTTGTTGTGAAGAACGCTGCTTTGTTTATTTGCATTTCATTACAGATCAAGCTAGTCGTGTTATTTATTTATTTATTTTTTTCTTATACAGTAGAAGTTTTTTTCCTACTCTTGGGGTTAGGTTTAATGTTTTTAATGCAGCTGGTATTTTTTATTGCTCAGTTTTTGGGTATGCATATTTAACGGATCCATCAACCTCCATGTGTTTTATTAGGATTTTATGTGATAGACCCCCACAAGGTCGTGGCTAATCATAGTTTTCAAAAATTTTAAAAGAAAAAGGAAAAAACATGCGGCTTGCATTTCCATTCTCCCTTACAACGCGTTCCAAATTATTATTCAAATAGGATTTAAGTGTCATAAAGATAAAATTTTTGTTGTGCTATTAAATTTATAAATGGTGTTGTGTGTCAGGGCTCTTTGAATCACTATAATTAATTTGAGAGCTGGGTTGATTAGTTTGTCTGGTGAGCTCAATTAAAGAAAATCTACTTAAGAAGGATGTTCCACGTTATTAAGCAGGCCACAGGTCTCAATCCATTTGGGAAAGAGAAAGGATCTCTGCTGATGAAAATCATCAGATAGTGTAGTGCCGTATGACAAGGTATAAAAATAATAGATATTTAACGAAAACTGAAGCGTTATCTTACTGTGAAGAGATTTGTGGCTGATTCAGAGCAAAGATGGGTTTGTACAGATAAAGGCCTAATGAGGAAAGTTTCTGTTAGACAAATTCATCGGATTAAGAGAGCAGCTGTTAAAATGCCCTTACAAAGCAGCAAACAGTTATTTGAAGCTGCTGGTGCCTCGAACCTCAAGGTGGAGGTGCAGTTCATATCAAAACAACTCTCCTCTCTTCTGGAAAAGAAACATCCCACAGCATCATCCCGCCGCCATCGTGTATCACCATGTGAAGGGTCTGCTTTGAATGTCACTATGACTTCATTCCTTATCTCTCTGGTGTGTTCCAGGGTCTGGATTAATTTATGTAGAGGTATCAGAGTAAAAAAAGGCTAAACGCTGCCAAAAAAATGACCAAACTTAACAAGTATTTTTGTCCAGTTTCTAGTGCAAATATCTTGCAAATAAATTTTCAGCAAGATATAGGAGGGTTTTTTTTTTAGTCAATAATGATTTATAATGACAAAACCGTACTAGTTCCACAGGCAGATTATTTTGCTTACAGCAAGACATTTTTCCCATAAGTGAAATAAAATCCCAGTAGAACTTGTACTTTTTGAGGTTTGTCTTATTTCTAGTGTACAAAGATATTTGCACTAGAAACTAGACCAACAATACTTGGTGAGATCTTGTGTTTTTGCAGTGAAGGCAAATACCACTTTTTTTTGTTTGTTTGTTTTTTTTAAAGATTTTATTTAGTATAAATAAACTAATATCAATCTCCTTACTATTTCAAGTTATCTAAAAAGAGCCTTGTGTTTGTAACATGACATAAAGAGGAAACGTTGAAGGGGTGTGAATACATTTGCACAATGCTGTAATAGTTGCGTTGGTAAGTGAGAGTCGGAAGCAGCTTGTCTCTGTGTTTAAAACCACACTGGCAATGCAATCAGAGACTCCTGAACACCCCGAAGAGCTCAAATGAAGAAATTAAGTTAAAGGGCTTTCAGAGGTGCAGGTATCCATCGACCTCTGTCCGCTCAGCGTTACTGCAAGGACCATGCTCTGTTTGTCGGGATTTAAAGTCAGCGCTGACATTCTCGTTTTTGAAGGCACCGGCTCTCAATTACACTCTGTCAAATCCAAAGAGTCTCTAAACGCCTCGGCAGCATTCATATCTCACATGAAACCCTTTCCACAAATGAAGGCCTTTACATGCTTGCACCCCGAATTATGGACTATTTAAATATCTCTAGTTAATCTTCTGCATTTAATCTGTCCAGCTGCAAAAATCTGTGCAGAACACCCAATAGGAGAGATGCTTGTCATTTGCAAGGAAATAGGACAATAAAGAGATGCCCAGTTCATCTTACCTGGCTCTGTCAGGTAAGATGTATGAGAACCTTTCAGCTGGGATTTTTTCCCCCTTTGTTTACATCATCATGCCCAGGAATCCCCCTTTTTTGTGGGCTTTGGATAGAGAGCAGACAGGATCTGGCACGTCCTCTTCAATGTTGACATTGCCAATGTGAGTTTCTGTCAAGTTGCTCCCCCTTTGAGTCGGAGCCTGTTTGTTTTAAACCGGTGGGGGCTTTTACCCTCATGTAGGCGGGAGGATGCGCTGCAGCATTTTCATTTGCATCATTTGTTCCCACGTTTTCACTATTTTAGGATACCGTGATTGTTTATTGTTATGTAACGCATTTTGTTTGTTGGTGCATTAGTTTGGACTGAATAAAGGATGATGAGTGCAGATAGTGACTCAGTTTATCTAGGCCAGCCCCCCTACCCTCCCTTTTCTTGCACTTAATACTCCAGATGAGCTCACCCTTCTTGTTAGATTAACGTCTTTTTCAAAGTGGGAGCTGTTAAACAGTGGACATCCGCAGAGAACAACCTGAAGTGTGTTTCCATTCATCCTCTGACTTTTAAATCTCTGTGTCCGTTTTTGTGAATGAGTCATTGACCAATTGATTTTCCCGAAAGACACGCAGGCAGTTTTCCAGTACTTTGTTTCTGCACCATTCTGTCAACATTTGAAAGGTCATATGGTGACCTCAGACATGAGAGGAAACGATGCAAATCTGCTTTGAAAAAAACCTGAACACATCCGGTTTTTACTTTTTTGAGCTGAAGTTGTAGCGAGAAGGGAACTAATTACTGGGTTGCACAGATGTTATGGGATGTTCATTTTCCTGTCCAAAATTGTTAATGTACAACTGTACAAAGAAAAATATCTGTGGTGAATGACAATATGACAAAAATATTAAAAAACAAAATCCATGCAGCTCTCAGATAAACTGAGAAATTTCTTTTAAGATTATGGTCAGCATTGTTGCTGAGGATGTGGTAAAATATGGTGGCATTGAATGGAAGCAGCTAAAAGTCTCACTTTTTTGCGCATAATCAGTCTGTTTCTTTACTCGTGCACCTCACCAATGTAGTTGTCAAAATGTTATTCTTACACCTATGTAACTGTAGACAAGTTTGTGTTTTTGCATAACAAGATATAAAAGCTACAGAGAATTGTTACCTAAGAAACTTTATGCTCACAAACAACACCTGTAGTCATCTCATGTTATTGCATGAACTGTGTTTTGGTTTTTCTCTCAGTCATGTGTGTTTGTTTCTTCCCTTGAACTCCCAATTTCAGCTGTTTCATGATCCTGGGGTTAACAGCGTTTCAAAAGCACACCTGGTGCAGCGTAAATTGCTGGACTTAAGAAGTTGTCCAGTGCTTGGTCTTTTTCCAAGACCCCGCTTCCACGCACAGTGTGAGCTTTTCCCCAGGTCTTGTTGTGATCCATTTGTCGTAATTGACTGAGTTAGCAGAATGCAACTGGAGAAAGAACAGAGTAATCTCATCTCTCGAATCAATCCTGAGGGAATTTTTTCCACTCAATAATTTAATGTGATTCCTTTGTAATTTATATCAAATCAAATTTAACTTGATTACCCAAAGAGGGAAGCTGATTTAATCAGGTTTACACAGAAGTCATTGAGAGTGGGGTCAAAGGAGACATAGTCTAGCTATAAAGCTGCTAATTTTCTACAATCAAGAAGTGTTATGTGTGGCTATTTGGGGGGGTTTATGCATTTTTAATAGAAGAACTTAGATTTGATTTGATTTTTTTAAATAAATGTTTTAGTGAAGTCATGTGGCAATTGATCTAATACCCAGACACAGTTTTCATAAGTTTTTTCTTTACAGGAATAACTTTTTTTTTTTTAGAAAATGACAGCTTTCAACGTTAACATATATTTTTTGTGTTAGAAATGCACCACGCAATATTTAGAGTTTAATATTTTTCAGCTCACTTTGTTCTGAATAATGACTATACGATTGGGAACTCAAATTTACAATATTTTTCCAAGCAGCGAACATACCCTTCTTAAATAATACCAGATTGCATTAACCACAAAACTCTACAGTGTGGAAGTTATTACTGAGAGAGGAAGGCTCAAAGTTAGCTATTTTGGGTATCAGTGAAATGTTTCAAACTTAGTGCAGAGCGAGTGCAGAGATGCAAGAAGCTACTTAAATAGAAAACCCTCTGCTATAGAAAATGCTAGATTTGGAAATGCAGGCAGTGTCTTGTAAACCTTGGAGTTCTGGTAATATAACATCCTTGATGTTACTTGCTATTGAAGTAATTTCAATATGTCAGGTCTGTAATAATTATGGGTTGTTTAAAATAAGCAAAATCCTGTTTTTGTCTCGTACAAACCCAGTGTGACGTCCCCTCTGCTCCTGATGTGCAAAACTGAACTCAAATCAAGAAAGTTTGAAAGAAATACTTTCAACGGCATTTAAATATTCTTTTTTTTAAAGAAGTTTGTGTAGGCAGGTACAAAGAAATCAAGATCTAAAATCAAACACAAATCTGATTTGTGCATCTATGGTATTTATATATATTTTTTTCTTTTTCAGTACATTCCCACTAAGACTCTTCTCTCTTTTCATCTTTGGCCTTCAGACACAGTATATATTGTTTTGAACCTTTCCATAAATATATACTATAACATGAAACTATGTTGCAGTGTGGAGGAACAAGAGGAATGCCTTAATGTCTGCATATAAGCTGGCTGCGTGCGCACATGTTTGTGTGTTTTATGAGCTGGGGCATGTAGGAAATGGGCCGAAGTTTCCGGCTATTTTTGCTGTTCCTTGATAAGAGAAGGTGTTTCCTCCACTGCTGGGACGACTCCTTGGGGCCCATTGTTTGGAGGCAGTGGTGATTTGTTGTTTTAAAGTGTACATTTTGGGTCCCTCTCGCCTGTCTGGACGGACGACGGCAGGAGAAGTGGACTGAAATGGGGTTGGGAGGGTCATGTGCATCAGAGTGGGGGAAGGGAGTGTGGATTTTTTTTTGTTGTTTTTTTTAAAATAGATTATTCAAAGAATCTGGGTTAGATATGGATCCCCCCCGCTGTTTCAACTGGACTGGCGCTAACGCCGCTGTCAGTTAACATGACATCATCGCCGTATCCTGTGTTGTACACAGGCATCCCCACTGTTCCCGCCTCCAAGAAAACAATCCCTCTGCTGGCGTGATGACAGCATCCCCATCGAGGCCAGAGACAACACAGCACAAACCAATCATTATTGTAGATAGTGAAGCAATGGGGGACGTCATTCCTCCCTGCAGTGACTGATTGAAGGGCGCTCTGTGATACAAACATGCACAATTGATAGAGGGGCTAAGAGGGAGGGCGGGATTATTCACAGTAATCTCTGCACAAATGTTTCTTGATGTGAATGTTTGCATTGATCCCACTTCCTTCTGTCTTTTGTCTTTGATTTGCAGCTGAGAAGGTGTCATCGCTTGGGAAGGACTGGCACAAACTGTGCCTCAAATGTGACCGCTGCAACAAGCTTCTGAATGCAGGAGGCCATGCAGAGGTCAGTGGGATCAAGCTGTGAAAGAAAAAATTAACTTCTGTGTAGAGTCACTTGGCTGCAGTTGAAACTTTACCAGTCCTTAATGCATGTCCTTTTTTTGTCTCCATGAAAACATAAAATATTTGTTTTTTTCCTCAAATTAGTTTCAATGTATAAACATTGTGTTGGAGAAAGGAGCTGTTTTTGCTTTATGAGCTCATTTGTTTCAACTATTATTCATTAATGTTTTGGGTTTTTTTACTTAACCTTTATCTTACCAGGAAAATGCAATTGAGATTGCAAATCTTTTTTGCAAGAGAATCCTAGTCTGACTTCTTAAAGTCAAGTCTGACCAGTTTATTCTGTCTTCTTTTTACACCAGTGTCAAAATATCCACCAGTATTACCATAAACGAGACGACATGTCACAGTAGTCACAGGTCTGCAACTTTTAGGACTTTAGTATTCCTGCAGTCCATTCGTTGCTATTGTAACATCTAAAAGCCAGAATCGATTGTTGCTTGGTGATGATCAGACTTACAGACAGAATCTCTCAATTTTGGCCTTTTGGACCTGAAGTGTCGTGTAACACCAGAGTCTGTAGTCTCTTTTAAAAGGTCCTGTGACGTATCGGAGTGTTATTTTTCTTTCTCTGAACAAGTCACAGTTCTTGTGCATCTGTCACTGGATATATTTGTTTCTGCTTTCCGCTTTCCGGGCCTGTTCTGTGTGTCTCGTAGTGTCTGTCGATATGTTGGGTCCTCATGGGAAGTTTCACTCCCTTTAGCTCTGCAGGATGAGCCGTTTTCAGATTCTCCCTCTCTGGCCTGCTTAGTCAGACTGCAGTATCACATCTCAGTCAGGTTCCCCTGACTCTGCACTGCTCACTGTCTGCTTCTGTTTTTTGAGGATTCTCTCATCTCATCTTTGATTTACCCATTCATGACCCGGGCAACTATGTTTTTTTTTTTTTTTCTTTTTAAACACTCTTCTTGATCTCCCGCTTTTTTCTTTTTCCTTTTGGTCAAAGAGGATGTGATCTCAACCTCTTTGGACACAAAAGCAATTTCCCCAAAGACCCCAAAGGATGCTTGTCTGCTGTTTAATCTCTGCCTGATTGCAGTACAGTAGTCGCACACAATCTCTCTCTGAGGCCCTCGCTCGCTCTTCCCGCATCCTTCGCTCCATGGAGGGCGTCCAAGTCCCTCCCCACGCCACGACTCTTACTTTAACAGGAAAACAAATCTCTGCCCGATCGTCGTCATGGAAACTCGAGGCCGGGTGAGGTTTCTTCTGGTAAGAAATGTTTAAAAGGATTGTCCGAGAGTGCTGTTTGTTATCCTCTCAGGCCCGGTATGTGGAAGGTTATGAACCCCAGAAGGACGAGGACCGCTGCTTTAAAAGGAGACGGAGGGACAGGATGCGGCCCAGAGCGGCCTGACGTCTGTGGGCTAAACGAGGGCAGCAGTTTCCCCCCGAGGCGACCTCCAACATGCGACGTGACAAGTCTCCGTAATTGACCCTGAAAGAGCATGGCTTTATTTGTCCCAGCACATTCAGAGGCATTTTTTTTTGTTTTTTGTTTTTTTTAAACGCAACACTGCTGGAACATCAGAACCATCTGGGCTCAGTTAGCATCTATAAATCCTAATGGTCACAAATTACCGCGTGTGCTGGTTTAAAATGTTGGATTTAATCTTTAACAGCTTCAAATCCTGTCAAAGTGAGACGCTCGTATGTTCAGATATGTTCATTTTCTTGCAAATGGAATGAAAGCTAACCAGTTGTTTTCAAGTGCAGCGACTTAACGGTCTGCTTATCTACAAGCTTTCGGCACTTTGCTGATGAGCACTGGCTCTTCCAGCTGCTTTAGGGTCAGCTGCATCACATGAGCCTAATGGGCCTTGATGATGCTCTGTAGCTGCCTGTACGGGTCACACACATGATGGCGTTACATTCATGAACTGCTCATAAAAATGTCAGAATGATCAGGGACAGTCGAGCTAAATCAGTTTCTCCAACCCCAAAAACCTACAATAAGCAATGTTTTTTTTATATATATATATTTATTTATTTTTTTGCCATTTCCAATGTACAGGGCTCATATGAGTGCTTGAAAACCTAGAAAAACCTTGAATTTTGATTAGGTGTTTGAGGTTTGGAAAGTGCTTGATTTCTGTATAAAACCCTTGAAAGTGCCTGATATTCAAACTGCACAGTTTAATATTAAAGTGTAGTGTAACGTTTGATTAAAAACCTAAATTTAGAAAGCGTTATTTACTGTTGAAACTGCACTTTTAAAGATAATAAATATCTCACTGTCTGAACTAATTTATTTCTATTGTTTTAGGTCAGTTAAGATTGGCTGCACTGAACTAATTTACTCATAAGGCACCTAAATAACCAATTATATTCCACAGAAGGCATTTAATTAGTGAAACAAAACGTCCACCCTAATGTGAAAAAAGGGGTTTTGGTAGCATCATGCTATGGATGTTCTTTCATTTATCAGGGACATTATTGTTCCATTACATAAAATGCTGATAAAATACGTTGAGGTTTCTGGTTGTAATGTGAGAAACTGTGGAAAGGTTCAATGTGTCAAAATGTTTTTAGGAGGCTCAGCTAACTGTGCCTCAAATGTAAACTCTTTCTATCATACTGCTCTTATTTTCAGCCATCTAAAATGATTAAACTCAGACAATACAGGAAGGAAATATGGTCCTGTTCGTTTACATAACCTGCAGCGACGGGTCGTTCCTGAACTGCTGCTGACTCCAGAGTACTTCAGGCTCAAACACAACGGAAATCCTAGAAGAAACATGAACTTTAACTTAATAAATAGGAGTATTACTAAGTAATAACTCACCCTGAAATGAATGACAGGTAGTTTGTTCACAAAAAATAAAAAGTAAAGCAGCTACAAGCTTCAGAGAGGATTTGCCAGCTGAAAGGTGAGCAGTGGTTTAGAAATCAGAGCACAGAGGTGAAGCAAATCTTAAGCGTGTGTGACAGTGTGGGAGGTTTAACCGCTGGGAATAGAGTGGGCTTTTCTTTCAGTGGTGAATCCATTTTTGAGTTCACTTTGCATCCTGTCGGTTTGTACAGTCGGATCCTGAGAAAGACGTCAGAGTCGGAGTCTGACTCCGTACCTCTGCGAGTCTCACAAAAGCCGAGCGAGAGGGAGAGTGTGGCGGCTTGAACAACAGCTGATCCTGCCACGGGTGATGCATTATTAAAGTCAGAGAGCGATCTTTTCTTTCTTCTTCGCTGTCCTCCAAGGGAGGAAAAAAAAAAAAGCTCAGGTGGCCATGGCAAAGTGAGCAGTGTCTGGTTTTCCACTCATCACCCTGCAGGCCTCGCCACCTGCTCGGTGATTTTTCTCATCTATGGGCATCAGAACCTGCACACAGACCGGTGGCCCCTCAGCCCCCATCCTCTTCACCCGTCACATGTTTCTGCGGTGCCTGACACATTCCCAGTGTGCATTGGATTCAAGACCTTTTATGTCACAATTTGGATTTTTTTCTTTTTTCCACTCCCTTTTTCCTTGGGAGTGGAAACACGATGTCTGTCACACATGTGCAGACACAAAGCTCCCATTGAAGTGTGTGTGTGAATTCATCAACAGAGACCGGTTCCCTGGATACAGTAGTGCTCGTTATTTTGGGTTAAAGCACCCTGTGACAATGACTTCATCATTAGGTGGCAGAAGGATAAAAAAAAAAAAAAAAAGCTCCATTTTTGGACATGTTCCTCCATCGGCAACATTTTTAACACTGGGAAAGTGTGTGAACGTTATGACTTCACACACACAACATTTCCAGCTTCCTTTCTGCGTCAGATGGGTGTGTTTTATGTACTCAAGTGGATCAGTTTGGGGGTTTTCTCCTGCTAACAATGATATGTTCTCTCTCCCTGCAGCACGACGGAAGGCCCTACTGCCACAAACCATGCTATGCTGCCCTCTTTGGTCCAAAAGGTGAACTGCATTCCCCTCTCACCTTTACATTATTAAAAACCCATTTGATTTATTTATGCAGGGTTTCTCGGCTGATTAGACGCATGTAATGCTCTATATTCGGCTCCTTCCAGCTGTATGTGTTATACTAAAATATAATCTGGAACATTTTAATGCAGATAATTTATCAAATGAATATTATATCGACTAAATTTGTGTAATTCTAAATCTTTTTTTATCTTCTTACTCGAGGTGTTAACATCGGAGGAGCGGGTTCTTATGTGTACGATGCTCCAGCCAACAACAACACCGGCGGGGATTCGGCCGCTAAAGTTGAAGAGAAGCGTGTGTTCGCGCCCAAGGCGCCATCAAAAGGTATTTCAGATGCTGTGTTCATAAAAATTCTGCCGTTAGCTTAAAGTCTATGTGAGAAAACGATCTGACGTTCTCTTTGTCTGGGAGTTTGATGTGAAGGCTGCAACTAATGATTATTTGAGTAATCGATTATTCCCTCGCTTTTTACGACGATTGATCTGATTTTTAAAAATCGCCGCAGTCTGTAGATTTTTAACTTAACAATTTAATCAGTTTTTTATGCAAAATTGGAAATACATTAAATGATGCAAATAAACAAGGAAATCAGTTTCTTTCTTTTTTAAAATAAGAAAATAAACATTTTATTGCTTAAAATGGAATAACACCAGGCCATATTCATCATTTATAGCAAAGATGCATCTGCAGCTACAAGAAAAAAATCCTAGCAACATGTCATTATGTATTGTACTAACATTAATACAGTATAGTGCTGATTTGTTGATTATTTATTGGATCAACTTATTAGTTGGAAAAGGTGCTTAATAGATTTTTTTATACGTATATATAATTTGAACCAGGTGGAGCTAAAACTGCCATTTGAGGAGTTCCAGGTACAACATGTTTACAAAAGTTATTTTTTTTATCTTAAAAACAAAATGTATGGGTTTTTTTGACAGCTTTGGCTTAATTACGGCTCTGAGTATATTGTTCTCTCAGCAAGTGTCTTTTTTTTAGTCTATAGTTATCAATTAATCAGTTACTAAATTAGTTGACAATCATTTTAATAATCGATTCATCCGATTAATTGCTTCAGCCCTTCTTGATATTATTTGATAAACAAGCACAACGTAGCTGTGAAGTGAAAGTCAAAGATAATTTTCAACATTTTTTAAATATGGAAATCTTAAAAGTGTGGTGTGCATTGGTATTTGGCCCCATCGGCTGCTTCCCTTATTAACGCCGCTGTGGCGCAGCCTGCCAGATTCACGCAGTTTTAGGATGGCATTTCTGTCTCAGACTTTGGACTGAACAAAGTTCTGATAGACGTTCAAAGCTTGAAATGTTGCTTTGTGACCTAACCCCGCTTCAGACGACTCCACAACTTTCTCCTGTCTGCTGTGTTCCTAGTCTGCCTGGCGCTGTTTGTTCACTAATCCTCTCTAACAAAGAACAGCTGGATTTACACAGAGATTAAATGACACACAGGGGGATTTTATGTAATTAGATGCCCTCCAAGGCACCTAGTTGGAAATTTTGATGTTTAATTGGGCACCTAATTAGTAAATTAGATGCAGCACATAACTGGCAGCACAGAACTTAGAGGGTATCAGGATAAAAGGGGGGTAAATACAAATGCGTTACATGTTTATTATTATTATTATTATTATTTTTAGATGTGAATATTTTGGAAAATCATTTCTAATTGTTCTTCCATTTTTTGCAATTAAGTTCTAATTTGTGTTTAGCTATCAAATAAAATGTAGCATGAGAAAATGTGGAGAGGTTCTGAGTGTGAATGCTTCTTGTTTTGGATCCGTCGGTCTACTGAGCCTCATGTTTGTGTGGAAAACATGGAAGCTGCCGTTTAATTAGGGCACATCTCTTGTCATCTCACACTGTTACAAAGCACACCTTATGATTGAGTCTGGTGGGAAACAATGAGTTAAGTGTCTGAACTTGGCAATATTTGGGTGTTTTATATAAGCTTCCCTTGAAATCCATAAAACATAACATTTCTTTCCTGTTCTTTCATTATTGCCCCAGTGGAGTTCACACCTAGCAGGACCAGACTAATACTCATTCATCAGTTTTCATTCGTTTTTGATTTTTATATTTGTTCTTTACAGACTTACCTCTAGGTGTCTTTTTTTTTTTTTTTTCTTTCTGCAGCTGGCAGCATTACGACTTTCTCCGGCGAGGCCAACCTTTGTCCCCGATGCAACAAGAAGGTGTACTTTGGTGAGTCGTTGAAACACCTCCTGGAAACCGGAATCGTTTCGTGCAAAGCGCGTAACGAGGCGTCTCACAGATGTATGAAATATGTGTCTGGTTTCCGTCCCTTTAGCTGAGAAGGTGACCTCCCTGGGGAAGGACTGGCACCGGCCCTGTCTGCGCTGTGAGAGGTGCAGCAAGACTCTGGCTCCTGGCAGCCACGCAGAGGTGACGACTCACATTAGGTTTTGGGTTTTACTGTGCAGCCTAATACAGGACTGTTAAAAATATTAAATTAAAACCATCATTCATAAAACATCATAGACTTTTATTTTAGTCAGAGGAAACATGTTGGTGAATTGAAAAGATCATTTCAAAGTAAAGTACCGGTATGCTGTTTTTTTTCTCTGTGATTTTATCAACCCAAACATAAACAAAACGAATTTAGCAGTTTTTCAGTGTTGTTCTTAAAAAAAAAAAAAAAAAAAAAAAATCCTATATAAAATCCCACAATGCACATCCGAATATTAATACCCAGCTGTGTGTTTTTTGCGAGTTTATATTTTTATCAGGAAAAAAAATTACCCTGGACTGTGGTTTTTAAAAGATGAGCAATACTTGCCAAAAACTAACAACATAAGTGACCGCAATCAAGTTAGGTAGTAGCGTATAGGAAATATTGACAGCACAAATCCCCACCGTTTCCACCTCCAAGCCAACATTGTGAGCTATTCTGAGGAGGTGTTAATTGAAAAGGTCACTTCATATTTCCAATAGCAGACTTCTTCAAGTCTTTTATTACGTCTGAAATCATCTTCTGTCTTGTAGAGAGTTTAATTTAGAAACTCTCTAAGAAAAGAAATATAATCTATAAAGGTCAAGATTTGATTCCCCAGAAGATTTTTACTGCCGTTTTGTAGAGGCAGTACAAATCAGCCGTAGTCAGATTTTTGTCCGTGTATATGTAACGTTAATCTGTAGCTGTGAGAGTTTTGTTATTATTATTTTTTATTATTATTTCATTCCATTTCAGAGTAACTTTGTCAAACTAATTGTCGTCGTCTCCTCCCCCCCTCCAGCATGACGGCCAGCCCTACTGCCACAAGCCCTGCTACGCCGTCCTCTTTGGACCCAAAGGTAACCGCTAGGGGGCGCTGTCGACCCACGAATCTCCAACTGACACTTGAAAGAGAATGTCACACAAGTGTTTCTAAAAAGCCTTTTCCACTGTGACTGTGCAGCGACTTGTCCTGCTGATGTTTTACCTTGTTTTTCCCCTCCTCCTCTTTGCTGCCCTCCTGACTGTTCTCCCGCTGTTCTCCCTTTTTGGTCTCTCCAGGCGTCAACACTGGCGGCGTGGGCAGCTACATCTATGACAAGGAGCCCAGTGCAGTGACCCAGCCTTGAACCTTTTGTCCCCTCCACCCCTCAGCCTCACCCTCCTCTTCTCTACATTACACTGACCAACACCCACAGTATTATGTGCTGAATTTTTATTTTTTTTCTCCCCTCCTCCCTACTTGTTTGTACATACCTGAGGCAGCTGTCGGTCGGCTGCGACTCTCTTTCCCAGCTCTTCTCCCGTTCCCAGGATCAGATAAAGCAGCACCGAGGAAAATTAACTTAACTCGAATGCAGAAAGGAGCACAAAGACGTCAAAGTATCTCATAAAATGCACATAAAAAAATCTGACGAAGGATATTTTGTCTAGTTTCTAGTGGAAGTATCTTAGTACATTTAAAATAAGACAAAACTCATTTACAAGTAGCTTTTCGGCAAGATATATAAGCTTATTTTAAGTAAATAATTTCATAATATTGATTTTAAAAAGTACTAGTTCCACTTGCAAATTATTTCATTTATAACATATGAAAAATGTGTTGTTATAGTAAAAAGATCTACTAGTGAATTCATTTATTTGTTGTCAATATTGGGGAATTATTTACTTAAAACAAGCTCCTGTATCTTGTTGAAAAGTTACTAATAGGTTAGTTGTGCCTTATTTAAAGTGTACTAAGACATTTGCACTAGAAACTAAAAGCTTATGTTGCTGTCAGTGTGCTTTTTTTTTTTCTTCACAAAAGCTAAAGCCGTTGCCACGTTTACACTGTAATGCGGTTTCACAACAGGAGACTTCAGGTCTCGCCGTCTCACATATTTCACCCCGCAAAACTTAATCGAATCTGTCCTCCGTGTTATTTAAGGATATATGTGAGGAAATAAAAATCTGACCGCCAGGGATTCTCAGGTGCTGCTTTACTGCCGCCTGACGACAGACGGAGAAATTCAACCTCGGAGGCCGTTTGCACGCACAGATGGTCTTGAGGAATGGATCGCCGTGCCAATAATTCTCTTATTTTACAAACGCCATATTCGTAGTTTGGCTGTGTGACAACGTTGCTGCTACGAGAGGGAAGAAATCTGAGCACGTTATGAAAAGGTGGGAAAAAGCATTACGAACGTGACCCTTACACATGCTCTAAAACATTAGTTTGATTTGAATTTCACATGTGAGAATAATGCAAGAAAAAAGAAATGAAGTTCAGAAGACAGTGCCTGGCTGCGTTACAACCACAAGGTTTATTGTTGTGAATAATAGTAAATTGATATGAGAAGAGTCGTGGTTTTGAACATGTTCTGCAAATTGAAAAATATGTGGCATACATTGGTGTTTCACCTCCCCCAGAACAATGTTGTTCTTTTGAGTTATGCTTTATAAGTAACCTATAAAAGGTGGTTAGTTGACTCGGATTTTATTTAGTTGCATTAAAGTTTAAGGGCCTCGCTACAAATGCACCAAATTCTTCTGGTGATTTGTAAGAGAAAAGTTTCAAAACCATGAAACATTTTCTTTTTAACATACCTTGGGGTTGGTTTGTCAGATAAAAACCAGATTGAAGTTTGTGGTTATACCATAAGCTAGCAGTTTTATTCTTTCACAAGGCGCTGTAAACTTGTAAGCTCAACATGGTGAACATTTCCCCCCCTCCGTCTACTACGTGTAAACGTTTGGGGTTTTTATTTTCCTAAATGTTAGGATGTGGGTGAAGTTCGGAGAAGGTCGGGCTGTGGGTATTTATTGCTTTAAGTGAAGTCCTTTAAATTTCAGCCATCGTACTACTAGCTTCCGTACGGAAGAACATCATGAAGATGATTAAACAAAGCAATGCCTGCTGTACAAAATCTTTAATGATCAAGATTTTTTTATTCTTTTGAAAACAAAGTTACCCTGCTGTTGTTTTCCAGGATATGATGCTCTGTTTTAAGTTGCTTTTTGTTTTGTTTTTTTGCCTCTAGCCAACATGTTAGCTTAGCTTGTAGACGTACGGACAAGTCATTCTGTAAGAATGTGCATTTTAGTATTAATGTATGATCGTCTCTGTTTGTTGTGCATCGTAGGGCTTCATAGACACTCACTGGGCAACGGCCTTTGTGTTTTTATTTTTGTTTTATTGTATTTTATTTCAGAAGCTCTGTTTCTGTGTTATGAAAGACGTTTGACTAATGCTGATTTGTTTTTTTTCTTTTCATAAACTGCAATAAACGAACACTAAACTTGCTGCAGGTTTCTTCTTTCTTTCTTCTTTTTTTGTCAACATTAAAAGTGAAACAGCAGGTCTAGACTGTGGCCTGTTTTCACGTGACGTCCCAAAACAAAGCATGACTTCATTCTTCTCATTTAGCCCAGAATGGCCCTGTTGTCTGCTGCTCGTTAAAGCAGAACCATCCTGCAGTGAAGAATGGATAATGCATGCCTTCCTTCACGACAAAAACCTCATCTGTCAGCGCCTCATTCCTAAAGGAAGCACCAAGTATTAGGAACGACTAGACGTCATTGTATTTCCATACATGGTGGCTGATCTCAGCAAGACCTGGAGAAACTCATCCATGCGTTTATCTTTAGTCGCATTGATTATTGCAACAGTGTCTTCACAGATCTGTCCAACAAATCAATCAAACAGCTGCAGCTGATCCAGGATGCTGCTGCTCGCGTTCTCACTAAAACCAGGTTGAGAGAGCACGTAACACCAGTTTTAAAGTCCCTACACTGGCTCCCTGTAGCTCAAAGAATAGACTTTAAAATACTGTTGTTAGTTTAAAAATTACTGAACGGTTTAGCATCACAACACATTAAAGATCTGCTGCTGTTGCATCAACCTTCCAGGCCTCTCAGGTCTTCTGGTTCTGGTCTGCTCTGCATCCCCAGAACCAGAACCAAACAAGGAGAAGCAATATTCAGCACCACAAATTTGGAACAAACTTCCAGAAAACTGTAAAACAGCTGAAACACTGAGTTCCATTAAATCTCGACTAAAAACCCACCTGTTTAGAATTGTATTTGAAACGTAATCAATTACAAATTTAATGATGGAACTTGACTTTATGTCATGTTTTGATTGTTGATTCTATGTTGCATGACTTTGTGTTTTTGTTATGATGTAAAGCACTTTGAAATGCTTTGCTGCTGAAATGTGCTGTACAAATAAAATTTGATTGATTGATTGACTTTGCTCCGCAGTTTCACTTTTACATCACCTGTTAAAAAAGTTTCTCCATTATACAGGTGCGTTGGGGTGGGGGTGGAGGCGGATGCATTCAGCGGAATGGCTGCAGTTTGCATCCTGATGTGATTTATGAGCACGAAAATGAAAAATAAAGTTAGTCTTTTCCCTCCCCTCCGTATTCAATCGTTTTCCAATCGTACGTCTTCATTGCTTTGGGCCGGGCCGCTCCCTGAAAGCTCCGAGGAGCCGTTGCCTGGATACAAAACAGACAGAAACATTCAACGGAGCCACTGAGCCGCCCACAGCGCGCGCTCTCACTAAACTCGCGCGCACCCCGAGCTTGGTGTGGCTCTGAGGTGGCGCGCGCTCAGTGCAGACGAAATTAGACACAAAGACAAAAGTCCATAATGATCATTTCATTTCAGTTCTGTTGTCCAGAGCAGGTCACTGGCCACATTATTAGGTACATCTTGATGACAATGAGCTCTGTTCCCCTTTAAGCGTTTTGGTCCATCAGGGTGTCCGAGTCAGGACAGCATCACAGTTGCTGCAGGTTGGTCAGCTGCAGATCCAGGACGAATCGATTATTGAAATAATCGTCAGCAAATTTAGTGATCGAAAAAAAGACCAGTTACTGAAAGGACAACACGCTCTAAATAGTAATCAATCCAAAACTGCACAACAAATATTTACTGTTTCTGTTTAAGATAGTGGATAGAGGTAGTTTTAACTTCACCTAATTCAAATTCTGTAAAAAATAAAAAATGGAAGAAGAATTAAGCATCGTTTATCTCTCCAGTTATTATTTGGTTAATCCAAAAGTAAGATCAGATCATCATTATTCTGTATTGATATCCCATGTTATTACATTTTAGGCAATACAATCTACGTTTTCTTATTCATAAAAGGAATTTAATTAATTGGGCATTTGCATCTATTCCTGCGTTTCTAATGTCAAAAAGGCTCAAGTGGTTAAATGAGAAATCTGCATAATGTGCCAACTTTTTAAATCTGATTAATCCAGATAATCAATAGATTATTCGATTACTAAAGTGAGTGTTAGCTGTAGCCCTATTTCCACCACAATTTAAAGGTGCTGTTAGTTTTATATGCACTAATTGTGGACTACAGTAAACACACGGTCCTGTTTAAGAGTCCAGATTGAGTTGATTTTGTGATGTTCTTCATTCAGTCTCAGGTGTTGTTGAAGCAAAGCTCGCTGCATTCCACCACTGCAGCAGCCTGAACTGTAGACGCAATGCAGGGTGGAACCGTGTCTCCAGATTCTCACCCAACCGTCCGACTCTCGCTGCTGAAATCAAGACGGCGACGGACCAGGCAACGTTTTTCCAATCTGTCATTTTTCAATTTTGGCGAGTCTGTAAACTGCAGCCCCTGCACCAGGCGCTGAGGCCTTCTGCTGCTGCTGCTGCTGCTGCTGCTGCTGCTGCTGCTGCTGCTGCTGCTGCTGCTGCTGCTGCTGCTGCTGCTGCTGCCCATCTGTTGTGCGTTTGGAGGTCTGCATACATTGCTTGCAGCAAGTGGATTTTCAAAGCTACTTCTGCATTCCTATCAACTCAAACCAGTCTGCTGGTTCTCCTCAGACACCCAGAAGACATTTTCATCCCAAAAACCGCAGCTGACACGATATTTACTCTCTCTTTTTTTTTTTTAGCATTCTCTGTAAACCCAGGAGATTATTATGCAAGAAACTCTCAGCAGATCTGAACAAACATCCCTAGGCCACGGGGATTTAAGTTCCTTAAATCCCATTTCTTCCCCTATTCTGATGCTCAGCTTAAACTTCAGGAGGTCAGAGGTCGTCCTTTGCATGCATTCAGCTGTTGCCATGCGATTTGACTAATTCACTATTTGTCTGAACTTCTGTACTGTCCACATCTGACCACATTTGTGGCTACTGAGGGGGACAAGGGCAATAATTGGAATCAGTCTAGCCTGAAACATAAATAAATCTCAGCAAACCATGTGATTATTTAATAGATTTTTTTTTATAGTTTGCAGAACTGGTTTCCTTATAAAAGTGATATAATTTCCTCTCTGTCTCTGAAGTGGACTCACTTCTCTGAGGGGATTATAACTTTGTTTCACATCATAAAATTATATTTCCACCGTCTTATTCCCTAAATAGGTCCTGCATACTTCCAGAGATTCCAACATTTCCAGCAGATGTCTAAACGTTTTAGCTACGCGACCAAAGCAGCCATACGGGGGGATAGGTCACTAAAATGAAATCGGGATACGTCTCCGGGGACCTCTTAGTCACTTTCTTCTGCAGGCCCCTCCTTTCAGCCAAAGTCCCATCGCAGTGACCATGATTGTGTCCTGCCATCAAAGTTGGCCTTTTGCAAAATCTACAAAATAAAAATAAAAAACTCGCAGTTCAACTAAACACATTTTTAGCTCAAGTGTTGAAACAGACTGGAACGTCAGCAGCAATTTTAGAAGTCTTAGGAGTCACACAAGACAAGGCTTAACTGGACTTGTAGTGGTTTTCTTTACAAGGTTTTGTATTATGAGCACTAAAAAAATTTACTATGCTGCAAAAATACAACATTTTTATCAAGAAATTTTCGCCTAGTTTCTAGAGCAAATATCTCAGTACTTACTTGAGGTAAGACAGAACTAACTTACCAGCAGCTTTTCAGCAAGATGTAAGAGCTTGTTTGGAATCAATAATTGTTTAATGCCGATGAAAAATCCTTGATCTATTGGCAGATTCTTTCACTTATAACAAGATATTATTTTTCCCAGGTTATAAGCTAAATAATCTGTCAGGGGAACTAGTACTCTTTCTGTCAACATTAAGGAATTATTTACTTAAAATAAGCTCAGATCTTGCTGAAAAGTTACTTGAAAGTCAGGGGGGGTTTATATTTCACGTGAACTGAGATATTTGCACTAAAAACTGGACCAAAAACACTTGGTAAGACTTTGTGAACCACTAAGTTCATGTGAATGATGTTACACTATTCAAACCTCAAAACCGTATGTAAAGCAGAGCCGCCATACAGCTAACAGCTGAAAACAGTTAACATAGGTAGGGAAATAAAATTTAAAAAACACGTACGCCGCTCAAAGAGCTGTGTAAGGTCAGCAGGACTGCAAATACAACATTTTTCATATGTATGATCAGCTTTGTAGAAGTGAGAGATGCTAATGTTCACAAATATGTACAGAAAAGTACATTTTGTTCCCTTCGGCGAACTATTTCCATCAGTGCATACGCAGAGACAGTGTTTGATGGCGTTAACTGTTAGAAGTGAAAGCTCTGTTAGTGATAAGCGACATGATTTTAGGGTTTTCTTGAGGCAAAAAATGTGAAAAGACATTTAGCAAAACCAAATCTAGACTTCATAAAGCGATTGAAGACAAGCACATGGATCAGTGGGGATGACAAGATAAAAAAAAGAAAAGGAGCTAATCTTAGGTACTATCTTAAAGGAGCTAATTGAAGTTATTTTTTAAAGTCTGCACTGGGAATGAGTAAGATGCAACAAATGCTCCCTTTTCTATTGTTTTGAAACTTAAGTTTTAACTTTGTAATGTGTTAAATCAGCTAAACATACTGATGGCTTCATATACAAAGGCTGCTTTCTGTATCTCCGTTCTTTCGTTTTATCGCGCCTCTCTTTGTCCTGAACATCCGACCGGACGATGAGCCCAATTTCCGTTGCAGCGGCATCGATTTAAACAAAAGAGCAGGGCACCCAAGCCCCACAACCTCCTTGCTGCCCTGGCGGCCTACCTAACCCGGGAGGCAGCTTCTCTGGCTCTTGCCCAGAGCAACACCACATCAACCACCAGCCGACACAGGTGGGCCGTCAGCTGTTTTAAATCGAGGAGAATGGCAGCGGAGAGACATGAAGCTATGGCAAGCGGCCACTGGCTTCATGTCAGGGAGGGAAGGGTTGGAGAAAAGCCAACCCTTCCCTCCCTCCACCTCCGCCTCTGAATCCCCAGCTCCTGCCTCTCTCCCTCAGGGCCCGACCAGCCCACGATGAAGGGATTTTTTTTTATCATACTTTCGTTGAAGGGAGCTCAACTTTTAACTGATAATCTGTAGCACAAAGTACCCGGATGTCCTTATCCAGCATGAGGCTACCTCGCTTTTTCTTGGCTGGTGTAACTGCTTGTCAAAGACAAAGGGTCAGGCTTTATTTTTCTTTTACTTGTTGCTAAAACAGAGCACATGTTAACAAGATTTAAGTGACGGGCCTATTCGGCTGCAAGTCAGTTCAGTTATTGGGTTGGGAAGTGATCATGACAAGAAGCGCAGTGAAAGTAAAGTCTGGAGGAAGATGCATTGCTGTCGTAGGAGTCTCCTTTCTTCAGACGTCTCTGAAGAAAAGGCAGCGACAAAGCGCCTTCAGGAATTCACTGATGTTAGATCAGTTATATAACATCCATCCACGCCCATCAGACAGACAGGAAGCAGCTGTGAACCCAATCACATGGAACAGTGGGCCGCCGATCACCGTGTCTACGCCGACTCTTTCCCCTCCTTTGTCAGCTTTTCCTGTTTTTTCCTCTTTTTATACTGCAGGTTTCCACTACCTACCTATAGCTGATCCTGCATGTATGCCAACGATGGGCTGCTCCAACGATGGAGCAGAAAAAAAGATTTCCAACCTATGTTACTTTTTGAGCAAGACTCACTCGAGATTGCAAAAAGGGAAAATACATCTCATCATTATCATTATTTTTTCCAAACAAGTCTTACGTCAATCATGGGATAATTTTACACAGCAGAGTTGGGCTGTGGGTCTGAACCGATAATATGGGGCAAGGATGAAAAACAGAGCAGAAGAACAAAATGGCTAAAAACAGCTGATAGATGTCATATTATCTAATATTGATTCTGTTCTTTTACTCTTTAACTACAACAAAATGTAGCCCTACTTTTCTCGTCTTGCTGATACGGCAGGGCAGAGAAAGGTTCTTCCTCTGCAAGGCTTCACAGCAGAAAATGTTCGAGAACCGACAGAAGAGATAATCTATGTACAAACAAATAGAATACAGAAAACCATGCAGAACGACCCCAACTGGAAACGTGACCCAGGTTTTTCTTAGACAGAACCAACAATGTAAACTGTGCCAAAAACAGCCAAAAATCTTGAGAGCCTCTTCATGTCTAATAAGGCTTTTACTGACTAATAATTAAATTAAAATAACAAAACCAAACTAAATATATCACATAGTATAAAACACTCCCCGTCAACACTGAGCTTTGTGTTGAGTTGTGACTGCTAGCGTAGCTAGTGCAAGCTCGCAATAATTAGCACGGGTTGATCAGCATCAACATACACAACAGCAAACAAACTTCCCTTCTACCTGATCTTATGTCCCGACAGTAAAAACCCAGCAGAGTTCAGAGCGGAAAGCTGAGCTGGTGATGAAGCAGGACATGAAAACAGAAACGTCTGGAGGGTTTTCAGCAATTTTAGTGAAGAGCAAATCTTCTAATTGTGTCCCTGTTTGTTGGGTTAGAGAAGGCTGCCATTGCAAATAACCGAAGCATCATCCTCAAAATGAAAGATATGAAATATGGTTAAAAAAAAAAGAAAAAAAGAAATGGGCTGAGAATTATTGAAATATTGATTGTCAGTAAAAAATCTTATCTTTTTTAATCTAAGCTAGGTTATTCTTTTTTACTCATCATGTGTCCCTGACATTAGAATCAGTTACCATGACTCTTTAATTATGTTAAATTAATCGAAGGTTTGATCCACAGTTAAACCAAAACTGGTTTAATCCCAACTAGGGCTGGAGGATTTTTTATTTTTTTTAATGTTTTGGCCCAATCCACTTCATACCTGTTTGCTTGGTAATGCAACATATTTTTATTATTGTTTTTACCTATTTCAAATAAACTTTTTTTTTTAACAACAGGAAATTCTAAGGTCATATTTCGGTCAGATGTGACATCTTCCGTTTTGCAACATGTTGCATGATGAATATATGTAAAAAAAAAAATAAAAATAAAAAAATGCAGAATCAACATGGACAATGAGCCATTCACAGAGGTCTCTGGTTGTAACAAAGTTAGATCACATTTCATGAAATGTGGAGCACTTCCTGAATGAACCAAATTTTCATTTTGATTTTATCTCAGAATTATTCCTGGAAAATTGTATATTGAAAAACGAAAAGAATGCAAGAAATTGTAAACAGATGGAAACAGCCGTAAGCTTTGAGCAGCGACGCTGTCCCTCCTTTGATTCACCGGTGTCGTTTTCAGCTCAGATAAAATCCAATTTCAATGTCAAGCATCTGAAAATGGTTGACTGGAAACACAGAAATCTTTTTTCCCGCCGGAAACAACTTCACTGGGTCGCTGTTTCCTCACCTTCCAGTTGGACAATGAGCATCAACACCACACTGAACTACAACAGGACGGCTCAGATCAAAGCATGTTCATGTGTTAGAATGGCCTAGTCAAAGTCTGTTTATTCCAAAAAGCTAAAGGCCAAACTTTTCTGATTTTGTTTGTAAAATAAAATGTTGAAAACCATTTATCCTTTCTATTATGTTGTACAATTAGCAGCTGCCCCATCTAATAAAGTTCCAAAATAGAGTCATTTCTTGTCTGCAACATCACAAAACGTGAAAGAAGTTAAAGCGGTATGAACACTTTTGGACTATTGTCTGTTAAAATGAGGATTTGCAATCCAAATGGACATTAAGGGCAGCTAAATAACCAAAACACTCTATACTTTACACTGCAACTCGCCCAGTTCAGTGAGGCTGAAGTTTATTTATAGTTCCTGAAATCTTAAGTGATTAACAGTCTGTGAATGTGGGAACTGTCAGCTCCTACGCCACTAAACTCTTATCTGTCAGTAAGACCAGAAACAAAAACAGTGACATAATGTGAGACAAACTGTGAGCACTACGGGGATGCTTCTGAAAAGACTCGACGTTTTGTTCTGTGGTTCCAGAAGTTCTGTCATTTTGGGTATTTTGTAACTCAGATATTGTGAACACTGTACAGTTTGTGTTTCCAGCGTGAGGGTGTCCATCAGCACTCAGACTCAGAGGGCACGCCCGCTTACGGCTTCCCTCATTGTTGGATGTCCGGTGGTGAATGTGTAAAAAAAAAAAAAGGCTGTCTGTGTGTACAATGGGCCCAGTGTGAGGCTGTCAGTCCGGGATGGAAAACGAGCGAGGAGGAGCGGTGAAATACCACGAGTCGCCTGTGGATGTTTGTGGGAGGAGGATGAGAGATGGCTGGAATGTCAACGAGCTGAGATGGCAGATAGAAAGTCAACATTAGCACAGCGCAGATAAGTGGACGTTTTGCAACTTCAACAGCTGACAACAACAGCCTCGAAGACCAAGACCGGCTTGTTAGAGTTTCACTTTAATCTTCACTCCTTCTCTAAACCGGCCAAAGCTGGACACAATCTGAACTTCTTGTTCCAACCCAT
>CAEFZX010028332.1:0-19230 GCA_903066825.1 Alfaro cultratus
TATATATATATAAAACCGCCCACACACTGTGTTAATTTATTTAAGGATATTATTCTAAATCTTATTGACATTAGAATGGAAATAAATCTTATTCTAAATCAATAAGAATTCATTATTTTCACTGTTGATTTTCAGTTCGAAGGGCAAATGTTTTTTCTTTGTTTTGTCTTAAGACAATAGTACTAGTAGTACTAAAAGGAGTTTTTTTTCTTTGTTAATGTCTTATCAATAATGCTTAATGTCTTGCCTCAACAAAAACAGTGAACATATACTCATATTCTCATTCTTTTAACATCTAACAAGTTAGAATTGGGTTTCTTTGCTTCCATCCTTCATGTTACAGCTTAGGGTTATCACTTTGTGCCTTTCAAGTTGCTATTTGATATCCCTATTTTTTATATTCATTTTAGTTTATTTTGTCCAATATTTTGATGAATAATGGAGATATTTTACTAAAACAAATCTTTTTTTCTTTTATGATTTTATGTAACTTGACCTTTTATGTTGTAATCATTGTACATTTCGATCTCAGTTCTACTCCCTAATTGGTTCAGCTGAAATATAAGACATTATGACCCCTATCCCAAATTAGGCCAACTGACCTCGTGCTGGTGCAAAGTCATATATTAGCAGATTTAAAAAATAACTTTAAAGACCTTAAAATATGTGTGAGAGTTATACAACTCCTTTTATCTCTCTTGAACATATTGGAAAAACAAACCAACCCATGTGCAACGTCATAGGAACAATTAGGTAATTTAAATTTAATGAAAAATCTACCCAGCATCTGTTTATTTCCACAATTCATGAATTATTATTATTTTTTCTTTACATTTGGAAGCAATTCCTGTTAATTTCCCAGCCACAAACAACGGAATATAAGAAAAATCGAAATAAAAAAAATTGTTTGCAAAATGCTTCTTTACTACTCATTCTTCATTTCAGTAAGAAATCTGTAACATGGCTTGTTTTATGGTGTCAAATATTTTACCGACATTTTATTTTTGAAGGTGATGATTTGAAAAATCAAGGGGAAAACTCAAAGAATATATCACTGCTTATAAATTTGCACAAAAACATGCAACAGCCACAAAGATGTAAAACTGGATATCTGCTAGTGACTGTATATACCGGTACATTCTTGTTCTAAATTCAAGCTTTGATTTGACTTTTTATTGTTGTTAAGGCTTCAACGGCAAATAAACTTTTTACATTTTGCTGTAAAAACACAACTTTTACATAAAAATGTAACAAAAAAAAGGAAATTAAATGCATGTTCCTGTAAAAACTGGGAGAATGTCAACTTAATTTGTGGTATTTCCATTCTAATGTCAACATTATAAATTAAAATCAGCATAAATTATAGCTCAGGGTAATTAATGTTGGTATTTGTGGAACAAAATCCACTTAGTGTCTTATCTCTGCCAAAGAAAACTTGTGGTACAGTTAAACAATTTAATTGCAATACCTGAATGGCAGCTCAAGACAGTTTCTTTCTTGAGGTTAAACCTTTTGTTTTTGTAAGAAATCTTTAATTCAGCCCTTGCCAGCACACATCACCTGTCCGACAAGGTGTGTGTGTCATTATGAGGAAACAGACAAAATCAGTTACAGAATCTAAGATTGCAAGTGTAATGTAGAAAAAAAATCAATCTCAAACAACATTAGCATGGCAGTAGCAGATATGAAACAATTGGAGAATGACAAAATATTTTCAGCTGGAATGACAATCGAGTCGTCAGATTCAAAAATATGATGCAGCTTCTTTTTTTTTCTTTTGTAGACGGAGACCCATTGGGCCAGTTTGCCATCGTCCAGGAGGACGAAGGTCAGTGGGGTCTGATTGTGAAGGAGAACCTGGACCGAGAGACCAAAGGCCGATATACATTGCGGGTGACTGCCACTGATGGGAAGTTTGAGGCTCCGGTTACTGTTGATGTTCATGTTTTGGACAGCAACGACAACAGTCCAGTTTGTGAACAGGTTAGTCGTTTTACAGCATCACTGACAAAAAGCTGTTATTACTCAGATACTTTGTTGATCCTCTCAGTAAATTTGCTTCACTGCTAGGATCTACTGAATGGTTAGGCAGTCCCAGATTTATTGTTAGGATCTTCTTTCAGGGGGATTACAAAGGAGGAGTGCTGTTTTTACAGCAGTAGTTGCACTATTGCACTAAATGTTCATAAAAAATGTCTAGGACAATTTAAAAGTTGAACTTTAAACTTTAGTCTTTAAAATAATGTTTAAAAAGTCTTGTTTTACATTGAATGTCGTCTCATACAAGGGGAGGTACATTTTCTCTTCTTATACATGAAAGTAAGAGAAAAATTATTTATATAGCTGCCACAGAGTGCTTTAGAAAGAAATCATAAAAATCCATATTTTCCAAATCTGCATGGCAGATATACAAAAGCTATGATGGCTACGATGCACATCAGCTGTGTCTCTGCTGATCCACTCGCTCTGAGCTTTTTATTATGCCAGTAAAAACTTGAGACAAGCCTGATAATATATGTAAGTCTTATTCCAAGCTATTCGTCAAAACTAAACATCAATAAAAATTTTAATAAAGTTAAATATTAAAATTAACTAAAAGTATGTTCAATACCTGTTTGAAAGTTGCCAGTTTTTAAAGGATACTGACAACCTTTAAAATCTGACAAATGAGTCTAATTGATTGAAAATAGCATTTCTCAGCTGCCTGCTCAAAAACGTCTGAAATGATTGAAGCTCGTAAACACTGTGGCAGCATGTCATCATCTCAGCGCCACCTGATTATTTTTCTTATCCTCTGTCTCTAGCTGGTGTACACAGAGGGGGTGATGGAGAACTCTCCACCTAGGATGTTTGTTCTCAAAGTTTCAGCTTCGGATCCAGATGTGGGAGCAAATGGCGAGATTTCGTACACACTGCACGGTCCAGACGCAGATAAGTTCCATCTGGATCCGAGAACAGGTATGATGGCGTCTGTTTGGGGTGAAAATAGGTACTCTCACTCTGTGAGTGTCTGGGGTGGTGATAACATCAACAGTCTGCAGCTGTAATGAGCTAATAGCTGCCAAAGCAATTGTTATTGTCCAGCAGTTCACTGACATCAATTCCTTTCATTCTGCCATAACATTTATCCTCACCTAAAATTCGTACTCCTGATTTTACAGATAAATCAGACGGTTTTAATTTTGTCATGTCCTTCTGAGAAAAATCATCCCCTTCACTGTAAAATAATAAGAAAATGTATTGGAGGTCACAAATTTACATTTTAAGATGTGTTCCCAAACTTTTTCCACTGTACTAATACCTACATTTCCATAAGAATAAAATATTTTTGTATATACATATAAAATTGTGATGTTGTTTGGTGATGAACTATTTCTGAATCCACCTACCCTCAGGTGAGCTGTTCACTCTGGCCGTTTTGGACCGTGAAACGCATTCGGAGTTCAACCTGGTGACGAAGGCGACTGACGGCGGTGGTCGATCCTGTCAGGCCGACATTCTGCTGATGATCCAGGACATGAACGACAACCCGCCCCTGTTCTCCTCCAGTCACTACGAGGTCACTGTGTTCGACAACACTACGGTTCGCACGCCGATCGCTGTCATATACGCCAAGGACCCAGATACAGGTGAGCAACTGCTGACGTTTAGAAATGGGAGGTTTTCAGCTCTGTGAGAACAATGTATTGTGTGCCTCAGGTCCCAACATGCTGAGGTAAAACATTTGGCCTGGTATCAGAAGCCTGGCTTTGTAAGTCTAGAACATGTCAGTGTATAAGCATGTTTTTGCTGATCCCAAACATAATGACATGCTAATCCATTTGCAACTAAGTTAATTCTTTCGAAACTCCCCCTTGATACGTTATGTCAATCCAGCTGTCTGCACAGAGATTTAACTCTCTTAACGCCTAACCTCATGAGCTGAAAATCTGAAAATTGTAAGTTTGTTTCAAACGTCCTTCTGCCCCCAGGGAGGGCACTTAACCCCAAGTAGCCTATGTATCGGTGCATGAATGTGTGCATATCATCGAGTTTAAATGGATGACTGGGGCTTTAGTATAAAGTGCTTTGAGTTGTATAAATTCAGTTCATTTATCACTTAATCGAAATTTTTACACCCTTGTTTGCTTTTAACATTGTTCTTCTTTCCTTCTGTCAGCTGGCACTTCATTGTGTTTTTAGTACCAACTCTCAGTCTGTGTAAAATCATAACTTGCTGAGCGTAGCCGCCTCTTTAATCCCGGTGTAACAACCAAACATATTGATGCATAACACTGTTTTATGGGTTGTTTACAGATAAACCCAATTTTGTGTGTGGGCGTGTGCGTGTGTGTTCTTCATTTTTTTTGAGGGGCAGGAAGAGGTATGTAGATAGTTTATTTTAAGTCAATCACTTAATCTTCTTCTGAGTGCTAAATTCAACGTACAAACAAGTTTAAATCATCACTTGAGATTTGTAACTTGAACAGGAAGTTTGAGCTCTTCAGTCAACCAAAAAGCAGTGTTTAGTTGCACTTGCAGCTGCTTTCAAGGTAATTGGCATCTGCTACTGCACCGAATGTCACTGTTGATATGTCTTCAGTTAGCTGCAGAAACTGTTATTTCACTTTGAGCCACATTCAAATGGAAAAATCCCCACTACTTTATATTTTATAGTCAACAGTAAAAATAGTTATTGCAAAAAAGTTGGAAGATCTGACTATAAAGTGAAATACTCTATACTAAACTCTAAATACTAAATATGGCCATGTAAAGAAAACTGTCTTCTGAAGAATAAATATCTAGGGTTCGGTTCCTTCACATCAGTGTAAACTGATTGTGTTTGTTACAAAGTGGAAAGTAGGGACATAATCATACATCTATATGTGTGAGATTGTTACTATCTTGTACTATCAGTTAAAACTGCAATCACTACTCTTATCCAGAAGAAGATATTCACAGGATATTTTGCTTCTGTAAGGTGCCTTGACAGACAATGAGTAGATAAGGAGATTATCTAAGGGTCATGGAAATAGCTGCTGTAGATCAGACAAAGGAGCTCGAATACCTACTAGCTTGTTTTTAATCAACAGAAAGAAAGTGTCAGTTTTTCATTTCAGTTGAAAGAGTGGTTGAAAAGCCAAGAGTCTCATTTTTCTCTTTTTGAAACACCTAAACATTCTTATATCCTGGAGTTTAATGACAACACATTTAGTGTCACACATTTAAGATTTTTCTTTTTATTTTGGGAAAAAACATTTTGTTTTCTTTTGCTTTATTTTTCATGAAATTAAGAGACCTCTTTCCATTTTTAGATTTAGTTTCCATATCCAGTTTCAAATGGTCAATATCCAAAAAAAGCTCTGAGTAGTATGTGGCCAAGAGGCATGTATCAGTCGGTTATT
Organism: Alfaro cultratus; assembly: GCA_903066825.1. Lineage (NCBI taxonomy): Eukaryota > Metazoa > Chordata > Actinopteri > Cyprinodontiformes > Poeciliidae > Alfaro > Alfaro cultratus. Next base: position 5,385 of record CAEFZX010028332.1, read on the forward strand.
TGTGCTGCCATCAAAAAAGTTGATGGCAGCATCCAGATGTGGTAAGGTCATCCTCAAGGGAAGCAACTTACATCATGTGGGTGAAGTAGCAAATAGTCTTTATTCTATATTTTTTCCTCTCGCTCTTTCTGTCCCTCTCTGTCTTTTTTTTATCTCTCCTTCTCTCTCTCCAAGATTATATTACAAGAGAACCTCTCACCCTCACAGTGTTTGTTCTCAAGAGTTTTCTTTACTGCAATGTTGTGGGGGCCACTCAATGTTGTTTTTTCTGTTAATAATGAAGCTTATGCTGTTTCTAAAAAAATAATTGACACCATTTTGGTACATACAGAGTTAATACCGCAGGGGAACCTAAGGAAAAAGTTTCCTTCTTTAAAAACTTGTAGCAGAGCTCAGTCTGCACAGCTGTGTTTGTCTGTTTGCAATTTGATTGTTGAAAGGTTTATGGTCAAACTTAGACGCACTTGGAAATGTAAAGAAAGTGATCAAAGAATCTGCCCATAAACCATCTGGTACAGACTTTTTTTGCAAGGCATACTTTGGCAGCTCAGCCACTCCTTTAGATGTGCAGCAGCTTGTCTTCACCTGCTCTTACAGCTTTCTCACAGATGAGACATAAAGACCGGCCTGTTTGAGGCTTTACTCCGTCTACTGGTGCATCAGTTTGCTTCTTCAGTGATTTGATTTATTTTCTTAATGAGCGAGCATCAGCAGACTTTTTAAATCCAGCTGCTGGCTTTTAAAGATCGAGACGGTTTTGAGAACAAATCTTAGTTTTTGAATGGAATACACTGAAGTGTGTTTTCTATCATGGCAAGAGAAAGACAAACTGCTTAACCATCATCTTTCAAACTTTAGTCCAGTTAATCATCTGCAGAACACCTAAACTTCCTTGTGTGACTTAAGTTTGCGTGCTTGAATGTTTATGTGAAATGCCTTGATGAAAATAAGGACTTGAAAATTAAGTTAATTCACAAGAATGATGCTATTAGAGTTTTTTCAGAGGCCTTATGAGTAGTCGCTGAACAAACAGGTTTTCCATTGCTTTTTTCATGACCTGAAAAGGGGATTTGGTGCCCCCATCTGTTGAGTTATTATCTATTATCTGGTTTGCTGCAGATAAGAGAGTGACAAGCTTTGTCTGAAATAGCAATGCATTTTATCTTGCCACATAATCTCAGATAATTTCTTGCATTCTGAATTGGTTGAGGGGCAGGAATAGCTGGAACTTGTCCAGGAAATCATTTATCTAAAACTTGCAACTGGCTGATGGTGATATCTGTGAAAACATAAATGGAAAAGATGCTCCATCTATAAAGGCTGCACAATTTTAGTCCAATTCAAATCCCAGTTAGAGGCATTTACTGCTTGTTTTACTCTTTCTCTCTCTGCCCCTTTTTCTTTTAAGCAACTGCCGAATAAAGATGAAAGTTGTCTTTAAAATGTGATTCAATAATAATAGTAAACGGATGAGGATTAACGATTGTTTAGAGGTATTTTACTCCTTAAAATACCACTTTCAACCGTTTCTGTGCTTATTTTCAGTAATACTTTCAATTATAGTTAATTTATCCTCCACCATGTTTTAGACTTTTAAGGGACATTCTCAGACAACAATTTACGTCATTTAGCACTCTCTTCAGATCAACCAGAAAATTATTGATCTTGTTTTATTTCCATTTAAAATACATTTTAAAATATAAGCTCTTTATTAAACTTCTAGAAGTTTTTTTAAAAATATTTAAATAAAAACTTTTAACTAATATTTCTGCACACAGAGGTTAAATTTGGTTGAGTTTCTCTTGTATGTTTATTTGTTATGTTTGAGCTTACGTACGTCAAAATGTCTGTTTTTCAGGCATCAACTCTGAGGTTAAGTACTCCATGCTGGCTGGAGACCGCGGTTTCTTCTCTCTGGATGAGTTCTCTGGAGTCCTGCGGCTGGAGCGACCTCTTACCTCTGACACCCCACCAACATTTGAGTTGAAGGTTAAGGCCGCCGACCGTGGCCTGCCTCGCCACCTGTACTCTGTTGCCACGGTTACAGTGGACGTGGTTTCCCTCGACGACTATCAACCAGTGTTCCTGAACTCGGAGTACACCGCCCAGCTTTCAGAGTCGTTGGTGGTCGGGTCTGAGGTGTTGAGCGTGTCAGCGCTCACCAGAGACGGGGGTGGTCCGGATCCCATCGTGTACCGCATCATCTCAGGAAACGAGGATGGCCGCTTCCACCTAGACTCACAAACAGGTCAGAACTGTTTTTTGTCCACAGATTTAAAAACTGAATTAATTTTCTGAGGTGAATTTAAAAAATATGTATCTTCACTGGGTTGTGAGGACTATTCCTCACATGTATGTATTCAAAATGTTCATAAGCTTTCAAATGAAATATGATTCAAAAAAAGGCTAAACTGTATAAAATATGATGAGGAACAAAATAATTATGCAGATTTGACATTTCACAAAATAAACCAATTCATTTTAAAACCCACACATTTTATATTTCACATATAAATATCTCTAAAACGAACAATAGAAAAAAAGCTTAAAATATGTGTAATTAAACACAAAAGAATCAGAAAGTTTCCAGTCTGTAAAACGCAGAGTATTTCATGAGTGGAACAATAGCGTATTTGCTACTGTGAGAACTTTCTTTCATAGTGTGTAAATATCTGAAATATGCTGTGGTCATGATGAATGGAGTGCCACCAGTGGATAATTCATCTGCATTGCATTAGTGCAACAAAGACAAACCAGGGAGCTGGAACTTTTGATCTGGAGAGAAAAGATTTTGATTTGATTTCCTTCAAGGTGGCTGGAGGCCCCATGTTTTTTTTTTGTTTGTTTGTTTGTTTTGTTTTAACTAAACTGTCAACGGAATATAGCAATTAGGACTTTTCTTAAATAAATTAATAAGTATTCCACCTTTATTAATATGCAAAAGCCAACATTCCCCTGTGATGTCAACAGAGTGAAATGCTTTGGGGGAAGTTATGAATAAGGTATATAATTTAAAGGAATGATGTATAATTAAAAGTCAGAAACATTCAAAGTTTTACTAAAACACGTCTGTTTTTTTTTTTTTTTCAAAGCTGTCTGAAAGACATCCTGCATTCAGCCTTCTCATGTTTTAAATAGGAAGGTCAAGCAAGCCTGACAGAAGAAAATAAATTTGTTGAGACTCCTGAGAATGTAGAACTACCTCTGTGATACCAAAGTTGAAATATAGTTTAAGATTTCCGACTTTGTATATTGAATTTAAAGCATCATGAATAAATTTTGCTCACAGTAAACATTGCAGCAAATGTTTACCCTTTGATGTGATACTTTATGTAATTATTGGAGTTTGAAACACAGAAAGAATAAAGCCGTCATCTGTTGGCTTCACTAATTAATCTCTTTCAAAGCAATTGATTAAAAAAGATAACAGATTTTTGCCGAGCCGAATTAAACAACCTTTATTCAGTAAATTATATTTAGCATTTTAATTTAGAAGAACAACAAAAGTTAATATTTTGCAAAAAGAACATTTCTGTCTTTGTTGAATAATTATGAATAATATGAATAATTTAAATACCTGCAAATCCCTATTTTTTGCTCTCTTTGTCCCACACTCACAATATTACAAACATAGTGCAATTTCTACAGACGTGACCATATGTGCTGTTATTTAAAAAAGGGACATAAATCCAAATTTTAACTAAATTTTTGCTCTCTTACAGTTGCACACAAAAACAAAACAAGAAAAAATATAAAGACATAGTACCGTAAATAAAAGTGTATTTTATTTGCTATGTTTCACATAAACCACAATCACATTCAGAAGAATTTTGTAACATGAGCTGGTCTACCAGGTTTCCAAATTATGAAAATCTAATCTAAAAACAAGCAGAGATCCCACCAAGTCACTAGAATGTATCCAACTGCAGAGCACATAGATGTTCAAACCCCTTTTTTTCTGCAGATATCGTGAAATTGTCCAACTCTGTGGTTTACTCCTTTGTTGCAAAAATTCATTCTAATTAATTCAGCAATAATTAATTCTTATTAAAATGTTCTATATTGTATTACACAATAAACACTAAAGTATTTTTCAATGGGACTCATTTGCCAGCATGCTGTAAAAAAACTGAGAATCCCACAGAGCATTTTTCCATCATCTCCTGCAACTTCTGCGCTCCTCCCAGATATTACTCCGTGTTACTTCCAGTTGTGAGTGTGAATCTCCTGCTGTGAAAGCCATGCAGGAACAGCAGCAGAAGTTCAGACAGCCTACATTTCCCCTGAATCTCCCAGGTGTTTTTAGATGTGAAAACAGTTAAAGACCCTAAAAACAACTGTAATATCTGCTGCTGAACTGATAAAACATCACTCAAAAGCATCATCCACTCACTGGTTGGTGAAGAATACACTAGATAAGTTATATGGTTTTTGAATGAACTATGGATCCTTTGCATGGTAAGCAAGCATCTCCAAGTTGGCCATAAAGGACATAGCTGTGGTCAGTAAATCTCACACTGGCTGTGGATCAGGAGGTGTTTTTCCAATATTAGACAGCAAGCAGTTTGTCTTGTTTGATATAGGAGCCAGATGGATTGGGTCTAACCCTCATGGCAGCTTAATATTTCACTGAATCATCAGGAAAGATAAACTAATCGTGACAAATAGGTGAGTTCATCTTCAAAAGCAAAGTAAGAGAGAAATAACTCACCAAAGTTCTGTGTGTCTACAGTTTTCCAGAGGTAAATAGTTCATTGTTTCAATTCAGCATGAAGAGCAAATATTTCATGCCTGAAAGTTGGATTGGGCTTTGATCAACCAACAAATTGTGAAAAAATGAAAGTACTTTCAGTAAATCCTTAAATAGGTTTAAAACAAATTAAAGGACTGTATGACTAAAAAGAGGACGAAGTAGCACATATTCTTCGCTGTACTGATAATTAAAAATCTAAATTAATACAAGGAAATATTATGCTCGCTGAATGAACCTAAATTTGTACTTTTTAATGTCTCCGCTGTGCAGTTTTTACATCATCTTGCAGAAAGCAGCTTGCCATTTGAAGTTTTTAAATTTTTTAATGTAACTGCCAATATCTGCCTTGTGTTATTCTATTGGATGATTTGGTAATAGACCAACACTGAGAACTGTGAAGAACAGTGAAGTGAGAGGAAAATAAAGGCATACATCTACAGGTAAAAATCACGGTGTGTGGTATGGATTAGCATTCAAGCCTTTCCTCTGGTACTACAGCACATAATTGAGTGCAGCCATTTGCCTTCAGAAGTGAACTAATTAGTAATTTAATCTAAGTATAGACGCAGCTGTTCTGTGCAGACTTCTGAGGTTTGTTAGAGAATATTATAGAACAAAAAGCATCATGAAGACCAAAGAACACACCACAAAGGTTACAGAGGAAATTGTGAATCAGTTTAAAGCAGGCTTAGATTATAAAACAATGCCCCAAGTTTTGAACAGTGCACTGTACATTCCATCAATAAGTAATGAATGCATGGTGTAAATTGAGAGGACAGATCCTGTATGGAAGAGGGTCAGTGTTGAAACAAAGATAAGAGAATTTTAATTTGCAGTTTGCTAGAACCCATGAAGGGGAGATGGCCTAGAAGAAGAGGGGACAAGAAAAAAAACAACTTTTGCGCCTACATGTAGCATCCTGTGCGTGGCAGAAAATTAACCCTGTAAATCACCACCTAACACACTATCCTCACAATTAAACACAACAGTGGCAGCATTATGCTCTGAGGATGCTTGTGAGATTTGGGTGGAGCAAAATACGGTGCAATTCTGGAACAAAAAGCCTGTTAAGTGTTAAAAACAGACTTGGGACTGAGGCAAACTTTCTGGCATAGCAGTTTCAGTCTGTGCATAAAAATCTGGAAATAAAATATTAGAAAAGATTTTCAGGTGTAATTGCAGTAAATAGTGGTTCGACTAAATGCAAATGTTTGCCACACTTTTGCGAACAGAATATGGAAGATTTTATAGGGAACATACTTGAGCAAAGCACTATATGCAGCTGTAGATCAAATGTTATTTTAAATGAAAAAATATCACTAATCTTTTTCCTTGCGACACCTACACACCGTCACCACAGAAATAGGTAACAACTTGACAATCCTCAACAACTTAATCCTCAACTGTTTATGGTAGCACAAGATTTTATTTGCAAATTTAAAAAAATGTAAGACAGATTTGTACTAATCTTCTTTTAGCTCTGTGTTCCAGTGAAAGCAAAGTAAGCTGACTTGGTTTTTGTTGTTTGTAGCTAATAGCAAATTAATACCCTGCAGCTTCTTACAGGTTTTAACAGCCTTTGCCGTAGCTTCTCAAAGCACAACTGTTTGTGTTCACAATAAATGTGTGAGAAGTAGAAGCATAGAAGCTGTCAATGACAAACAATCCTCACTCAGTTACTCTGTGGGAAGTCACTTCATGCTGTGTGGAATGAGCTTAGACTGCTCGGAGCAAAACTGTGAAACAAGTCCACACTGATAGAAACCTGGCAGCAGAAAGAAAAAGCTGCTGCTGTATGTTTATATCAAAGGCTTACTACAGTGCAGGGTTATAACAGGCAATCAAAAACATTAGCATAATTACTGTACGTGCACAAACACCTCTGCTGCAGTGAGAGGGATCCATGAAAACTCCAGAGACATGCTGTGAAACTGTGGCTTCCAGTGTGATCCCTAAAGCTCACTTTAGAAAATGTTTAACATCGATGTGTTATCTGGTGGTTTGGCCCAGATATGTAAAAACCTCATTCTTTCACTGAATCTCTCTCCACTGGGTACCAGTAAGCTGCCATTTCAAACAATAAACAAAAGTACAAACCTCCTTCTTTCACTTTGTGGGAAGTTTTTAAAATGAAGACTTATTTTAAATTATGTCATAGTAGGGCAATTACTCCTGCTTGCTGGTTGATAGATCACAGCTCAGCATTTAATAAAAAAATTAAATAAACTCAAGGAACTGGAGATTAGTGCCACCTAATGGCCGCTGGATCTTCAGCAGAAGGAAAATATAAAAAACTGCATAAACAGTTTTACAATTGCCAACATGTTTTACAATTACATGTTGGTAATTGTAAAACCAACATGTTTTACATGGGAGCCTCCCAAGGACGATTCCAATTCATCCCTAACACCACTGTGGAATTTCCTGATATCAATCAACATGAAAACTCTGTGGTGTAAAGAAAACATTTAATCTCAATATAAAACCAGACAGTGGAGTTTAGAAGAAAGAAGCAGGATAAACTACTTACCACCCAAGTTAAATAGGATACTGGTGGAGAGAGTGGCAAGTTCTCCCTGCCCTGGACTCCATATCTTTTAGGATCTAACCTGGAGTATACAAACCTCCTGCTCAGTAAAGAAGGGTACACTGGAATAGTGTGTCTCAGTCTAAAAAGACTGAAAAGGTATATTATATCCACAGTGGTACTGTAAACCTTCTTCATTTCTGCTACTCAGTAGTTTCTAATGATATCACCATCTGGTACAGGAATTGTAACTCACAAGACAGAAAAGCTCTAGACATCTTTTGAGACATCTTTATTCAACGATGTGGATCCAGGGCACATAATAAAGAACATTTACCAACCTAACTATAAACTTTTTAAGTGGCCATCATCCAGCAGGTGCTTGGATTTCATGCCAGCTACAGCTGAGAGTATGGGAAAAGGCTTCTTACCAGAAGCAGTGTCATTGGTCTGAGGACAGAGATAAAATACTATGCACTCAATTTCTTTACAACAAACCTGATGATTATTATATATGTATATATATAGTTTAGCACCAAGGAGTTGTTTTGTTTTTGTAATTTCACTGCTGTTGGTCTCTTACTCAAGATGGTTCTTATTTTAGGCACAATCTTGTGAGTGATATGTGAAAAAGAAAGTCAGTCACAAGTTAATATATTCTCTACTATAAAATAGAACAGTGTGAAGGAAGAGTTTTGATTTATTGTTTAGCTGAGCACTTGGGTGTTTGTTCTCTATGCAGAATTAGTTCTACAGAAGGTCTTTTGTACCATGTGTAAATGATAAGGGACTAGGTTTGATTTTTCTATATTGGTTTTGAAAGTTTAGATTTGTGTAGTCTTCTACTTATAATTAAGTAATTTTGTTTTAATTTGAAGTGATTTAGTTTATTTGTTCAGTATTTCAGCAGGTTTTTCATCTAGTAATCTCTTTCTCATCATTATAGCTTGGAGCTGCACAATATATTCAGTCACAATCATCACTGAAATTACAATATGTACACAATTGCTAAGGACTGTTTGGATGAAGTATTTGGAAGGCTATTGTATTTCGAGTGGCATGCATTCAAACTGCTTGCCAGTAATATATTTGGCTCGATGGACGCACTTTTACTGTTTCACTGAGTTAAGTGATTTCAAAGTAGTAGTCGTTATTTCTATCGAATCAGCTTATATATATTTGATGTCACTGCTGTTGATCTCTTACACATATGGAAACTGATTTACAGTTCTTCCAATAATATTTAGTTTAAGAATAAGAAGTGGAGGAACCGTGGGATAGTACAAATTATGAACTAGCAGAGAACTCTCAGTGGGAATTCAGCAGAAAAGAGAAAGAATGTGTTTTATTGATACAAAAGGGAAAACAGGATCCCAGCCTGCATTTTCACTGTTGGATTGTAAATTGAAACAACAACAAATGAATAAATAACACGCCTTGGATCATTTTGACTAAAACTAGCTGCAGAAAACCCCTTTATCTCAGAAAAATCAATAAAATGAGACCTGCGTTCTTTGTACGGGGCACAAATAATTTACCCTCTGAAACATGGAGGTGTTCGATTTTAGCAGAGTGGTGGATGGTTGTTTCGTGTTGTTGGAGCCTATTTTTGTTCTCTCTTAATAAGGTGTCTTTTGGCAGACTGGCTGGCAGCCCAAAACTGGGAATATGTTTCACCCACACTCTGCTAGATATGACGAGCTGCAGCAGGTAGGTACGCTCTGGTTCTGTGTGGGATAATATGCCCACAATGAGACGTTCTGTTGCTTCACACTTGCTCAGTGTAACAAAAACAGAAAAAGGTAAAAACATCCACAGTTGTGTGCCATCTCTGAACAACGAAACCACTGTGAGTTTGTGTGAGCTCACTAAAAGTTAACCAGAGTTACTTTTTTTTGTTTAGATCTGTGCTTTGGACTGTAGTTAATGAGTGGATCAGGATGTTCTAGCATTAGAGCTGCAGGCTGTAATTCTATTTTTTTCTGTATGGTTTTGGATTAAGGGTCTTTATTGGTACTGCTCCAAGAAAGGCAAACATGTTTTGGTTATTTTCTGATGACGAGAGGTGGATATATTTGCCAACATGTTGGTTGAAAGGGAAAAAGAAGATGTTTTAATAGGAGATGCTGTTATTCGTTGACTCAAAAAAATACTAAATTCTAAAACTATTAAGGAGTTTGTTTTGTGCCAAGACTTTATCCTTCAAATTACAATCTCATTAAAACTAAACATTTCATTTGTCTCTGTAAGTAATTTAGCTGCCAGTGTTTAAAATTGTTATTGTCTTTTATGTCAAAGTTACTGTATAAAGTATTTTAAATGATGTCTTATAAAAGTATAATGACCATAGAAACATTTTAATTGAACTTTGCTGTGTCAATTAAGTAGATTTGATCAAGGATGTTGCCATAAAACTATCTATCCTCTTTCTGTGAGCTATCAATAGTGACCAACAAACCATTAGTCACTATTAGAAACTAAAAAACTAAGACAGCAGTCAGCACATAGACATAGACTGCTCATTGACAGCATGCACACAGACAGCAGACATTTGTGGAGAGATTTATTTCTCCTTAAAGGTTAAACTAACAGCTTTACTGGTCTCAGTTATACCACATGATACCACAGGATGTGTTTGACTTATTGAAAATATCACCGTCCAAACCACATTCCTCTCACGACGAGAACACTCATTTAAAGATCACAAAATGCCTGTCACTCCATATAAAATTGACTCTGCATTTCAGTCTCATGTGTAGTCAGGCAGAGCATAGTTTATATAGGAGGTTGTGGTGACAGTTCAGATGTGCAACACAAAAGAAATGCTGGGGAACCAGATAAAAGGAAGGTCACTGAGATTTGTGAAGTTGTAAAATAAATAATTGATGTCTTCATAACTTTATGCAGCAGTTCTCATGTGAGTATTGTGCAGTGTATAGCAAGTAAACCTCAAGTTCAATTAGTCTTTATATTGCAATAAAATTAATGATTTATATTCTGATCCTGAATTTATTCCCATCAATTGTAGAAAAGGCATCACAGAGGTCTTTAGCTGTTTAAAGTTTTAATATATAAACGGGAGAACTCACTTAACACTCTAAAAAATATAAAAAATAAATGAAAACATTTTTTTTTTAAATACAATAGCACCAGAATACACTTTATTGTGCTATTGTGGTAACAGTACCATCACAAAACCATCAGAACAAAGGATCCTGAAATTGTCTAAAGTAGAGGTCGACTAAAGATTGAAAGTTTTCTACTCTTTACTTTGTCCCCCCAGTTGTTCACTTTTTGAGTCTGCACTTTAAAAGTTTCACTGAATCACATTATGGGAAAGCAGAACAGATGTGGGAAACCCTTAAGCACTTATGATAGCAGTCAAGTGTGAACTGTGGTCATCAAGGATGCAAGACAGCTCTCTGTCAGTCAATCAACCAGACATCAGATTTTTGTTCTGCTGTTCAAAGTTACTGCTATTAAACTTTGGCTTTATGTTGTCATCTTACAGGCCTTCTCACCCTCATGGCCCCGCTGGACTTCGAGGTGTCCAGGGAGTACTACCTGTCTGTGGAGGGAAGTCGTGGAAAGTCTTCCCTCAGTGACATCACAACGGTTATCATCAATGTGACGGACATGAACGATAACGCACCAGTGTTCAGACAGGGCGATTACAGCGCTGAGATACTGGAGGATCTGACACCCGGAAGTCTGGTTATGAAAGTAAGGAATAAATCCAATACATTGCAATGTAATTAAACTGGAGAAACATAATTTGTCTGTATACATAAAGACAAATGCAAACATCTAAATACTAAATTCTAATATTCTATAAATACTGCAATTCTGCAGTCATTAAATTACAATGCAACTCTAAGTGAACATATCATAGTTTAAAGTGCCTTTTTATATAACAGACTCCTTTGAGTCTAATAATAAGTTTATTTCAGAAACTCAGTTCACCCTTGGGAATGCTGTATATAGATAGGTACACACTGGCTGATGTTTCAGTAAAGTATGATGATTTTAATCTAAGATTAAAATATTACATAAAACCAAAAGGAAACATAATTCAAAAATGTGGGCTTTAAAGTATATCTGATATGTGCTTTATCACTCATTTTAACAAGCTTTCTTCATACTATGTTAAATTGAAGACATTTTAAAACTATTATTATTTAAATTTCTAATGTCTTTTTTTCATTTATAGACAAAATCTTGGACTTTCATGAAATAACCTAATGCTTTCTTAAGATAGACAGTGAACTTCATGAAGATTTTTATAAGCACTAAAGTCATTGTTTTCAGTCAAAGCTTATTAGATGTACATTTTTATAATTTAGTAATAGATAATGTAATTCAAAAAATGTTATTGTAATTCCTTAAACACATAAGAAAACCTTCTTAAAATTAAAAAAGAAGCGGAAGGTGAAAGACAAAATAAATTCATGTACAAAGACCTCATATGAGAAATCTGGAAGAATTTTTGAGTCAAGAGTGTAGAAAACTAGGTTGCACAATGAAAAAGTTAATGAAGCGAAGATTTGTTAATTTATGACATGTACACACACAAAACAGATAATTGTGAACCAAATGTTCTTTATCTTGTAACCCTCTAGGACAAACAGCAACCGTCACAAAACGTTCTTTCACAGAAAACACAGCAGAAACATTTAATCAAATCTACTCTCCTTCCTCGCTCTTAAACTGTACTGACGTAGATAAGCTGGTAAATGATTTTCAATCTAAAGTTTCAGATGTTATTGATTCCATTGCCCCAATTAAATTGAAGGTTGTGTCTGGTAAGCAGAAATCTCCATGGAGAAATGCACAAACAGTTAGATCTGCAAGACAAATCTGCCGTAGAGCAGAACGAAAATGGCGTAAAACTCAACTTCATGTTCATTATGACATCTATAAAGAAAAACTTTGTTACTATCACCTAACACTAAAACATGCAAGGGAGGCTTTCTTTGCAGATGTCATAAACAAAAACATTAACAATACTCGAGCCTTATTTGCAACNAGGGAGGCTTTCTTTGCAGATGTCATAAACAAAAACATTAACAAAGATCGAGTTTTATTTGCAACAGTTGACAGGCTAACAAATCCTCCTATGTCGTTACCACCTGAATTTCAATCTAATGCCTGTAACCAGTTTTCTAACTTCTTTTCAGAAAAAATACAAAAAATCAGAGGATTAATCTGCACATCCACTCTAAAGCCAGAACCAATGCTGAACTCAAACAAAACTACAGCAAAAATGACCCAATTTCAATTACTTAATTATAAACCCTAGAGCAGGGGTTTTCAAAGTATGAAAGGGTGAGCCCCCCTCCAAGGAGCACAATGCCTGCTGCGCCCCCCAATAATCAACCCACACACAAACAAATGCCACTACAAAACACCTAATTGCTTTTATTTTAGAACCATCTCATCTTTTAAAATGACACTTTATCTGAATGAAATTTAACACATGAACATTTTAAAACATTTCCTCCCATTTTAATTATTTTATCAGGGCCTTTGTATGGCAAATACGCCCTTTTTTCATTTTTCAAATGATAAGAACCCCAAACTCATTTTTCAACCGTTTTCTCAAACAAACGTTACATCTGAGATTCTGAGTTTAATGTTTGAGATACCAACAGTGTTTTCACATCTTAATTGAGCACAGTTGGCGACATCAGTCGTCCCGTCCAGCTGAAGGGAGGAGGGGCTTTCAGAACACGGTCCACTACCTGCTGCCGCACATCTGCGCCCATATGTGAGATTCGGCGTTGGATGGTGTTGTCAGACAACTGGATGACATTCAGTTTGGCAGCAGCAGCTTCTCCCATCATTACTGAACACATGTCCTTAGCAGCAGGAAGGAGTGAAGTTTCACCGATGTTGTGGGGTTTCCCCGCCTTTGCAATGCGTGAGGCCACCCGATAAGATGCTTCGGTTGCTTTAGCGTTAACAGTACTGAGCGTCTCTATTGTTTTTTTCTGTGTGCACAGCTCCTTCAGCTTCCTCTCAAAAAACTCCCGCGGCTTGGTCACTAAACTTGGGTGCTTTGTTTCAATGTGACGCCGGAGCTCACAGGGTCTCATGCTAGCATTAGCCAGAACCTCCTTGCAGATTAAACATTGCGGCCTTGGAGCATCACCGGGAGCGGTCCAGGAAAATCCAAACTTTAAGTAGTCGTGGTCATACTTCCTCTTTTTTCTACTTACGCCAGAGCTTGTCGCCCCTGCCTTTTTCTTTACTAAAAATTTGTCCATTCTTTCTCTCACATCAGTAGACAGCAAGCAGATAGCTTCTTCTCCGGTTTATTTTTTCCCTCGCACCGCGCCTCCCCTAAAGTGCTCTGGCGCCCCCTAGGGGAGGCGCGCCTCACACTTTGAAAATCGCCGCCCTATAGAGGAAATTATAAGTCAATTAAGCTCCAGTTCCTGCTGTCTGGATGTCCAACCCTCACATTTCTTTAAGAAAGTCCTGCCTGTCATTGCTAATGATCTGATCCAAATAGTAACTCATCACTATCATCAGGCGTTTTCCCCCAGGCTTTTAAAACAGCAGTA
>CAEFZX010028336.1:0-13308 GCA_903066825.1 Alfaro cultratus
TGGAAGTTTGTTCCAGATTTGTGGTGCATAGATACTGAATGCTGCTTCCCCTCGTTTGGTTCTGGTTCTGGGGATGCAGAGCATTGTGTCATTGTGGGTTTAGATAGCGTTTCACTGGCGATGTTTTTAAGTAACATATAATTATCCAGTAATATTTTTACTTTTTCTGTCTACTTAACATCTTTTAATACAAAAACACGGTGGACCACTGGTGCCCCGTGAAATTGCCTGCAGTAACAGCTCTTCAGTAAAGATCCTAGGAGGAACAGAAGGACTCACACAAACACTCTCGCACAGCAGAACCCAACGATTTGTGAATGGGTACGTTTGAGTCCTTGTAATTGATACATTTCAAAGCCGACTGCGCCTCATGGAGCCCAAAACCCCAGCCACAAAAGAAGAATTGCTGTTTTAGGGTTAGCTGTAAGGCTTAGGACTAAGGTGTGAATTGATCTTAGGTTAGTTTTAGGATTAAGCATGTACTGGTAATGGTCAGGTCAGGGTCCTAAATGCTTCACTTTGAGGTATGGTGGAGGATCTGTGATGCTGAGAGGTAGAATTAGGGAAAGCGTTGCTTTCCACACACAAGCTCCCAGCTGCATAAAAAGGTGTTATAGAAAATCAGAGCTGATCACATTCACAAGGTTAGTTGTGACTTCAACTTAGCCTTGCCCCTTACAACAGGAAGTCACCTGATTTGCTGTTGGATGTCTTCTTTTTACATTTTAATCCATACAGATTTACATCTATGCCTAGTGACACAGACAAAGGCAATACTGGAGCCTTTTCTCAAAATTGTCTGGTAGCTGGAACATGTGGACGTGGCAGAATGGCAAATTTAAATCCTGTCATTTGCATAGGGTTGACTCTAAAACACAGAGGCATAATCCCGTTTACACAAAACCGTATATGAATGATCTATGTCAACCTCCAAAGAGGCTAATAGGATTATATTGAAATTTGGCTTTATAAATTACTACAACAGTCATTTCTCCCTGATACATCATCCAATTTAGACCAGATGTTTTGTGCATCATCATTGAGCACTGCTGATACATTGGCGTATCAATTTGATGACATCAATTAAGCCCTAACTTCTCCAGCTTCTCCCTGTGTATGATATATGACTAACACAATGTTAATTAGCCATTGATACACAAAGTGACAATAACTCCAGTCTGGGAGGTTGTCTTTTTGCTGAACTTTAAAAACTTGCCATTGAATTCATACTGAACTGAAGTCCAGACAATTTTCAAGATTCGCCAAATGCACCATCTGATAGACAGGCGAAGGAATTGCATGAGAACATCTGCTGATCAAGTTATATGAAATGCTTGTGAACTCTCACCAAAAGAACTATTTGGGTTACATCTTCAAGGTTGGAAGTTGTTTTCTACAGCTGCATCAGAACCAGACTGTCTCGCCCCTTGTTTTGAATTCCCTGTCCTTGGTATAAAACTCAACTGTTGTCTCTGCCTGGCAGAGCTTTTCACCCAGACCTGCTTCATTATTGATTGTCCTATAAGCTCTCTGTCTTGTGCACAATATATAAATAAACCTGATTGAGTGATTTCTCCTGACAGTGCTTGTTAAAATATTTTTTGTGCTGTTTTTACTTCTGTTCAGATCGTGCCATGATCTGTTCAATCCTAATTTACTGCTATGGGAATCTTAATCAGAGGGGTGAGAGAAAGCATTTTTCTTCCTATTTAAAAAGTGGGAGGAGAAAACCATTGGATTTGGAAGGGATGTTTTTAGTGCCAATGTTTAACTTTCATTAACATCTAAAATATTCCTGCATCAATTCATCAGATTCTTCTTGTGCATTCTGCTCTTTTTTTTCACAAACTCTACGTCGGTCATTACATATTGCTGCTTGTAATGAGCCAGGTTCTGCTGGAGGTTTCTTGCTGCTAAAGGAGAGTTTTTCTTCTCTAGTGTCGCTACATGCATGACTTTACAGCATTAAGGATTGCTGTAAAGTCAATGGCACAACTCAAGTGATTGTTGCCACATGTTTGTCTAAGAGAGGTGAATGCTGCAGGTTGATGCAATCTGCTCAGTTTTCATAGATAGAAACTTTCTGAATAATAAACTGGTAACTAGAATCAACTGGAATGTATGTGTGATTGAAATGAAATGTTTCTTTGTAAAGTGCCTTGAAGTGACATTTGTTGCAAATTGGGAGAAATTTAAATAAACTGCATTGAAAAAAATTTATTGAACAAGAATGAGCTCCATTTTATTCCTGTTGTTGGACAAAATTATTGGAAAGTTAGTGATTCAGCTCACAGAGATAATCAGAGGTTGAAGGGTGGGATTGTAGAATTGGGTTTGATGGACCGGTAGAGCTTGGTGTAGTAATTGAAATAGATACCAAATTTACAGAAGATGTGACCCAGACGAAGGTGGTAGATAATTAAAAGTAGGGGTCCAAGGATCGAACCTTGGGGAACACCAGTTGAACAATAATGATAGAGTGAAAAGACTGAAGTTGAATGAACCGAGTGCAGCCAGACAGGTAAGATTTGAACCACACTAGAGGAGTATCAGAAATGCCCGTGGAGGTGAATCTGAGTCTGGAATGATCAATAATGTCCAAGGCTGTACTCATATTAGGGACAAGCATGGAGCAATAAGGTGGTCATTTGTGACCTTGGGCAGTTTCATTGCTCTGATGGGGTTGGAAATTGAAATGAAACTCTTCATGCAAGCTATTATTTGACTGGAGAAAATGTAATTAAAAAGAACTTTGGAAATGAATCTCTCATGGACGAGATTATTGAAGTTTGAATGGTCAAGACATGGTTTCTTCATACTGGGAGTAATGGCAGCAGATTTAAATGCCAGAAGACTGAGAGGAGGGATGATGTAGAGATGATGGTAATGATAGGGATCAGAGAAAAGTGACAGGTTTTCATGAGAATTGTAGGAAAAAGATTGTGTTGACACCAGGGGAGAATGTGTCTTATAGATAATATGCTACTAAAATAAATGACTTGACATTATTCACAGTTTGATTATAATGAGAATGAATTGGATTTATACTAAAAGTAAGTAAATGGTGTAAGTTTGAAAACAAAGTACAGCCGCAAATATACAACTAAACATGTTGGATTACAATGTAATGGAAAAGAATTGCACTAAACTAAATATGACCAAACTTGGGTATTTTCCTGCAATGACTTTTTTTCACAAAAATAAGCTAATTTATACAGAATTGAAAAAGCATAAATTTCCACAGTGAATGCTAACTTACAGGAACTTGATCAAAGGTGATGCTGGTGACGTAATTCTTTGGGCAGCTCTGCCATGAGTTGTTGAGTCTGAACCCAAAGGCACTGGTGTGTCGTCCATGCAATGCTGCAAATTTTCGAAATGTACAGTTCTGAACATTGACTGGACCATCATAGATCTGCATGCCTCGAATAGGAAAATCTCTACAGAGAAACAAAGCCATACAAATCATCTCATTAGAAGTTCATGTACAGAACTTGTGACCTTGTTTACAGGATAGTTGTGACAGTTCTTTCTGTCATTATTTACTTGCATGAATATAGCTAAGTTGAACACTTAATACAAAAGCAATTTGTTTAATTTATCAGCCCATTGCACAATATGCTGAAGCGTCATGATAGTTTACAGTTTCACAGTGACCATAAAGAATAATGTTTGAGACTTTGTGGCACTGCTGCCACAAAGACTGATTCTCTTCACCCTTCAAAAGAACAGAGTGAATTAAAAAGCCTTCAAAGGCCACCTACATTCCACGTGGCAGTGTCCTACTGGAGAAATCAGAACCTCCTGGACCCCATATGTTATCTGGAAGAAGCATCCCACGATTATCACTTTCACCAACAAAGAGAGAGTTCTTCACCTGCTGATGAGAACCATCATCATCTGGAAATGTTCCTCCACTGTGAAAAAGTAGAATAACCCATGATGAATCAACATTTCTGTGTTCAAATCCCCCAAGATATTCACTTCAGAGATAAAAAGCCTGATACCTGAGGCAAAACATACATGAAAGCATCTCATGTACGATACAAGGTCAGAACACTGTAATCTTAACCTTCTCTACTGCGGCATGTTTACACAGGACATCATTTGAGCAAAGTTCCATGTGTTAATTTAGACCTAAGAACAAACAATTCAGGCTTGTAGTGTATTGCAACAGTAAAGGTTGAAGTTTCAGACTGTACATAAAGCCTAAAGCTGCAGTAATAAGTTACAGTAGGCTTAGAGGTGACCTGTCATGGATTTGTCATAAAAATTATTATGCCAAGACTTCAAATTTAACTCTTACTTGGGAGAAAAACCTAAGACTAAACTTGGGATTGATACTTGATTTTGAAGGGGAAAAAAAGCATCTCTAGTTGTTCATTAGGTATGTGACTGCAGTTTGAAGCTTAAGATCAAGTATACCTGACTCCCAAACCACAACAAGAGATGAAAAGTTTGTAAAAGAATAAAATTAAAAGGCAAAAGACTGAACTATTTTAGCATAAAAAAGAAAGTCGATACATGAAAAAGTGTTTGTCCACACTGATTTCTTATTCTTTGCATGGTTGACACTGTACAACCAACTACATTGCCTAGAAAGAAACAAAGACCCATAGCAGCACTTGTTTCTCACTCAGGACAGTTGCTGCAAGTTAAATGCTTTCATGTGTTGTTCAAAAACACAACGTTCTGAGGTTTGTCGCTTTTTTTTTGAAAAAGTTTTTTTTTAAAAACGGAATTAGAGGAGTCTGAAAAATTACTGAAAAGCAAAATAAGGGCTAAGTAATACAAAATGTAAAATAAATACAGATAAACAGTATTAACGTAATGTAAACAGAAAAAAATAGAAGATGAACAAGGAGGAGGCTTTTTCCATAAGAATATTCTGTCAAATATGCATATATATTCAAGGCATGTTCAGTCCTTCTTAAATGACTGTTAAATATTTTTTGTTTATGTTAATGGTTATAATATCTACTGAAATGTTAAATTATTCTACTCAGTGATTGTTGGTATTAAAAGAAAGCAATGAAAATAAAATACAATGTGTTTGTCTTTGCACCTCTCCCCAGACCAAATCCCCAGGTTAAATAGCTCTATGTAAAGTGTGTATCTCTTGATACTCTGATTTGGAAAGTCAACGGAGCATTCATACCTATTCCAACCAATGTGACAGTTCTATTTAGAAACTTGTAATAATGTATTAACTACCTCCATTTCTCAGTGCATAAAGAAAGCAAAGGGAGAAAAAGAATGATAGAATATATTGAAAGTCTTACCTTGCAAGAGTGAGACCAATGCCATTGTCAGCAAATCTAAAGAAATGACAGTCAGTAAGATGAACAAATTGCACATAAGCTCAAAGGTTTTATTATAAGTTTAAAAAAGGAAAGGACTTCTAGGATTGTAATTATATGATTGTTAATAATGTTTCATTTATAATATATATTAGTTTGTTTCAAAACAAAAATTAAACATAAAACACAAAATAAAACCAGACATGGAAAGCAGTTAAAAGGGAGTAGGCAGAAGTTAAAACTAAATTATTTACATCCCAAGCAAAACATAATTGTCATGATGTGTTGGTTAAATAAAGGAAATAAAAATAAAATAAAAGAGGACCCAAATAAAGAGCAGCAGAGGTGTTCAGTAGATGATGTAAAGGTTTTTTGTTAATCATCTTTAAAAAAGCTGATTAACAAAAAACTTTAAAAACTCACAAGGGGCCAGGGCAGAACACAAGCCATAAATCCAATTGGAAAAACAGCAAGGCGATGCAAGGAGACACAAGGAGAACACGAGGCAGAACAGGAAGTAGCGGGAGTATTGAGAAGAGAAAAGGTGTATGGCCCTGTCCCAATACTCGCACTTCAACCCTCATTCCTCCCTTGTGTCCTTCAAATGCGCGTTCATTTTGAAGGTTTTGAGTGCATAGTGTCCCACATTCTCCACATCCGCCCCGCGTATTTTGGGTACTATTTCCGCCCTCACGCAAAGTCTGCATTTTTACGGACTTTCCTAGGGGGCGATGTTACTCTCTATCGCCCCCTAGGAAAGGGCTGGGCCTGTAACACTACCCCCACTCTGGATCATGTGTAAACATATTTAACATTATTCCAGCAAACATAACTGATTAGAACAAATCCCCAAGAATCTAAACTACAACACTTCGTCAATGATCTAAACATTCCCAAACTGAATCGTTTCCTGCTGCTTTTCATCGGCTTTGTCAGTGTCCTCCTCAGCTTCTTCATGGCCAGAGTTTTCATGCGCATGAAGCTGCCAGGATACCTCATGGGCTAAGAACGTGGACAACAGAAATGTACCAAACACAATCATAGAATCAGTTATAAATAAAGGTGACACTTATCCAAATCTTAACCTAAAGACAATACACCTGTAGATAACAAGCAAATGTCAACTAAAAGAAAAATAATAATAGTAATCCACTGCATGTAGTGCCTTACACTAGGAACTGAAATAAGTATGCTGTATATGTTTTTTTTGTTTGTTTGTTTGTTTTATTTATGTCCACCACCTGAACTGGCCAGTGATCCACCTACACCCAGATTTAGGCCAAAAAAGAAAAGAAAACAAAAGAGTTCATTCATGTGCATGTGGACATCTAGCCGCTGACCCACTGACCAAATCGGTCAGTGTGTTTGCATCTCCTTTGTGGTCTTTCCTTAACAGGGATGGAGCCATAGTTGAAGATCCTGATGGGTATGCTGGCTGACTGCTGCTGCAGGACAACAACATGGGCCACCAGAACATTATGCTTTTCAATGAAGGCTTTAGTGGGGCTTAACATGAGAACCGTGCTGGCTGTATGGCAGGGATGAGAGAGGCCAGGCACCACATACCCACGCCCAGGCTCCAGGACTATGATAGGGCCACCCTCACAATGTGTACCCCAGCCTGGAGGTCAAAACCCAACTGGGGCACCTTCTCTCCAAACAGAGTTATTTCGTTACACCTAGAGTCCAAGCTGCAGGAAGGGTTGACCCAGGACGACCTTTGTGCTCTCGGCTGTGTCAACAATGATGAAGTTCACATCCACCATCTTGCTTCCAATATGGACTGGGAGGACGACCTCTCCCATCACAGGCAGCCCCTCTGGCCCGATTCCCTGCAATGTTTGTGCAGCTGATGGCTGGATGGTGGGTCTATACTCTAAACCAAACAAGTTAAAGTCACGCAGGGACAGCACATTTCTCCAGGCACCAGAGTCTAAGAAGGCACATATTTTTATTCCATGGATCCGAATTTGAATGCACATGTTCTTCCCATTTTTAGTGCAGATAATCACAGTGCAGATGGCTTTTTAGGATGGGTGTGCTTGACTTTTGGTTGGTGTGGTGAAGGGAAGCTTCTCCGTATGTGACCCATACCAGAGCAGTTATGACATTGTTTAAATGTTTGTTCTTACTTGAGATGGATTGCTGTCGATGTTTCTCGGGTGGCTCCCACTGGGACAGGTTGCGGTCCTCATGCACCATTGCTAGCCTGGCCCCCTGAGATGTCAAGTTGCGTGTGGTGGGCCGCATCAATTGTGTGACCGCACGGGCAGCCATCTTTGTAGCTTCATATCTTTGGGCAATCCCATAAGCCAATGCAAGGGTGCGCGGTTGCTCCTCTAACAGTTTTTGGACCAGATCAGGGTCTGCTAGAGCATTAGTGAAAATCTCCACTCTAATGCGATTTTGCTCCCTCTCTGTACAGTTGGCATAAACAACAGAGACCTTTTCATAGATGTCATCTCTTAGTACATGTAGGGCTTCTCCAGTTTTCCTGAGTCTTTGCCTGAGTTTGATGCCAATAGCTGCAGCATGTTCCAAGAAAGGCCCATAGGCAGCTTCGACCTCCTCAACAATCCGCTGATAGCTCCAATCAGTAGATCTGGGATTCTTATGGCCAATGGCTCCAGCCAGACCAGTGAGGAAGAACTTTAACTGGACAGCTTTAGTCTTTTCAGTCCAGTGATTAGCCTTAGAACAGCATTCAAACTTGTAAAGGAAGCCTTTCCATGAACCTGCTCCATCAAAATGGCCTGGCTGCAGGATTGGGATCTTCTCATTACGTATTTGACACTCTCTGCTGCCTATGTCGTTCGATCCACGCACAAAATTACAGGAACCAAAGTGTCCTTAGAAGTTGTATTTTGCGGCTGGGGTGAAATACAAAATCTGTGGTTGTTCTCTATTCTGCCCAATGGTGCTACAACATTATGTTGTAGCACTCTGTTCAGGTGACAAATTTATGGTGCGTAACCAAACCTCTGACTGATGAACAAGCGGTACTGTGTGGAGAAATAATGAAGCTACACAGTCTTCCCAGTTCGGTACAGTTAGTGGGGAAAGAGGAAATCCGTCAACAGCAGCTACACCTCGGCTATCAGTCTTATAATCCATATAACATGTCGTCACACGAGGTGTGGATGCTACGTCTCCAGTACCACCATGACCTGGATAGAAATGGGCTAAAGTCTCACCGTAGTTTGTCGTTCTCTGGTCTGGCGTTGAAAAGGGGTTGTAGTGTTCTGATGGCGGTGGGGTAAGTGGCATATTCTGCAGCTTCACTCAAGGCTGGAGTTAATTCCATACTCGTCACCCGCCAATCATCACCATGCCTACTGGCGATTCTAGCCCTGTTTAAGGGGTGCTTTACCATCCCTTCAGGGGTGCTGTATCTCAGCACCCCTGAATAGGGTTGCCACTCATCCCGTAAAATATGTAGTCGTCCCATATTTGGCCGTTAAATGTTTGTCCCGTATTGAACAGATATGTAACTGTCCTATAGACACGCCTATCGTACACACATCAACATGTGAAATATGTGAACATGTGAACACAGGAAATATTAAGGTCAGCTAAATTGTAATGGAGGGAGCTAAAGGACTCCAGAACGCTACGGACCGACACTGCCGTTACGGTTGCCTAGAGACGGACACTATGCAGCCGCGGTGAAATGCTGTCAACCCGTGTCTTTTTAAAATGTCCTCTACTCGATTCCATGATCTTAGAAGCAAAAACGCTTTCAAAAATACAGGCATGAGTGAAAAGACGTGCATTATAAGCTGAACAATTTCAGTTAGGATGGATACTGTGTACATCGATCGATAAAAAAATGTATCCATCGCGGCGCAGTGTGCTGCTGTATGACAGACAGAATGGATCAGGAGAGGAACCGGAGAGCCGTTAGCACCTAAAAAACCAGACATCAGCGTCTCTTCATCCTCAACCATCTCCTGAGGCTGATATGGTCCAGAACATTTAGAGGCAGATCTAAATGGGGGTCAAGAGGGCTTCTAAAGGAATTACACTAAGTAAATGTCTTTTTTAAATATTCAGTGGTAGATATTTTTTAAACCTCAAAAATGTTATTTTAACAATGAATTAAAATTTATAGCGCTGCACTTTTAGCTGCTGTATAGAGATAGGATCACACTTTCCATCTGCTAGATCAGGATCTGCAACCTGAATCTCTGGAGACACAAGTGGCTCTTTGGTATTGCTCTGTTTGTTTAATTCTTTTTTAAGTTTCTCCATAAAACAAAACATTGACTACAGGTCCCCTCTAGTAAATTTGGTCTAGAACGACCCTTCAAAATAAACTGTAAACACCATTATATACCGTATTTTCCGGACTATAGAGCGCACCATACTTTACACCGTGTTCCAAATTATTAAGCAAGTGTTATTTTCTCAGATTTTCTTAAATGGTCAATGAAAATGATGGTCAGTATAATTTTCAAGTTATGAACTATTACAGTATAAATCAAATTTTACTGAACAAAGCTCCCCATGAGAGCACTATTTTTTTCAAAAATAAAAAACTCAAAATGAACTGTTCCAAATTATTATGCACAGCAGAATTTCTAAACATTTTATGGATTATAAAGAACTGCAAACAGTCATTCTTTGAATGTGCAGCATTAAGTGGTCACATGTACTAAAATCAAAAGCTATTTCAATTAAAAACATCTTAACAGACGGAGTTACATGTTAACATAGGACCCCTTCTTTGATATCACCTGCACAATTCTTGCATCCATTGAATTTGAGAGTTTGTGGAACGTTTCTGCTTGAATTTCTTCGCAGGATGTCAGAATACCTTCCTAGAGCTGCTGTCTTGATATGAACTGCATTCCACCCTCAGATCTTCTGCAAAGGTTCTCAATAGGGTTGAGGTCAGAGGAGTTTGTCCCCTTTTATGCCCATAGCAGCCAATGACACAGTGGTATTCCTTGCAGCATTATTGTCATGCATGAAGATGATTTTGCTACTGAAGGTACGGCTCTTCTTTTTGAACCATGAAAGAACGTGATCAGTCAGAAAGTCCATATACTTTACTGAGGTCATTTTCACACCTTCGGGGACTCTGAAGGGGCCGACCAGCTCCGTCATGATTACGGCCCAAAGCATGACTCCACAGTTGGTACAGTTAACCAACACAGAACAACCCGCATTGTCCTGTCGGGTCTCTTCTTCACCAGGAAGGGGTTTCAGCTTACTCTTCAGCTCCTTCCCTCCAAGTGTGTTGATACTCCGGTAGCAGCGTTGGCGTCAGTCACAGCCACCTTAGGAACTCCCAGAAAGTACTTTCAGTTTCCTTCAACCATTTTTTGCCGTTCCCCACATTTTTTTTAGCAGAGCGATCCCGGAGCGAGCCCCCAGTGTTACCTTCAGTAAGTCCAGAACAGGCTGGTGTCTATTTTGGCTCATTCGCTGGTATCGAACTCATATAGGTTCTGCTGGTGGCAAAAGCAAGGAGGAGGCAGATGAAAGCCTGGAGAACTTTATTCTGCTTTTTGTTACTGGACAACTGCCAACATTGTCCAGTACATTCAAGTACTGGACAACCTCTAAGCTAACCCACTCCGCTCTACACAACGACCGGTGTTATGCCGAGAAACGCATGCCTGCCGAGAATTGCATGCCCTGTCGCGGGAGCGCGCATCGCTCTAAACTCTCGCATATTGATGAGAAAACGGACTGAAATATGACCGAAGACGAAACTATAAAGATATTCGTAACATTATCACGTTTCTTAACCATGTAAGCCCTAAAACGGTGGGTTTTAATTCACAGATTAATTTAAATAAATACGGTTTTTACACCTTTATTGAGACATATGAGTCGAACGTTTTTCAGTCACTGTCTGATGAAAATGTTTCCGCAGCTGGTTTGAAATTCCCCGATTTTTCTTTTAACACCATAACAGCTTAAACCAGAGGCCCATTATGTAGAACATTTTCATTTTATATAATCCTTAAATGTCTAGTCTATTAATGTAGGGGGATGCATTTTAATTTCTGAGCCTGCCTATATTTGCATCCCCTGTCTATTGTCCTGTTGATATGAAACTTATAGCAGTAGCTCAGAGAACGAGTGTCATTATGTAGAAAAGGTGAAATCCCTCTTAACTCTTCATTTCTTCAAGTTAGCAGGGGGATGCATTTTACGGCAAAGCCTATTATCAGCCTGCCAAAAGGAGCAAAATTCATATTGCCAAAAAATGCATACCCCTGCTAACTTTAAGAATTAAAGAGTTAAGAGTGAAATAACTTTTTCCACATAATCAGAGTAGTTCTATGAACTACTGGTATGAGTTTTATATCAATAAGATAAAATTTGAGGAAAATAGAGAGGGCATGCAAATTTTGGCAGGCTGATATGCCCCCCTCTTTGGAGGTCTTTTTGGGGGCTTTATCATATTCAAAAACTCACCAAACTTGGCGGACGCGTCAAGACTGTTTAAAAATTTTGATTTTCAAGGTCGTCCCAAAAATCGCAAAAGAAACGGCTCAACGGCGCCACCTAGCAATTTTCAAAGGACCCTTTGCTATTCCCTTACTTCATCCTAGAGACATGAAATTTGGTACACTTGTAGAACTCCCCTAGACGCTCAGAATTTACAATTAATGTCATAGTGCAAGTATCACAGAAAGTCGGCCATTTTGGATTGGAGGTCCGATTTTGACCACCTTTTTGCCGTTTACAGCCTTCGTATTTGATCGAACTCCTCCTAGTGATTTCGATCGATCGGCTTCAAACTCGGTCAGTCTGTTCACAAGGCATGGCCGATCTAAAGTTGTGCGAACGGGGAGTTTTTGAGCATGTTGAAGGGGCGTTACCAGGGGTCAAAGTTCACCTAATCGCCATGAAAAAATAAACTGTTATATCTCCTAGACAAAAACACACAGAGGCACCAAACTTTCAGTGATTGATTATCATCGGGTGTGCTACAACACCAATTGGTCAAATGATGACATCACTTAGGCCACGCCCCCTGAGAACAGGAAGTGTCATATTTTACTGTGATCGGTCGCTATGTAACCCCTTTGACCTCATCAACATGAAACTGTGTCCAGAGACTGAAGACATGTTGGTGTGTTGTGGAATCCAACCCCTACCGGATTCGATGGAGCAGGTGGGCATGGCGGCGTGGTGAACTGACCTGTAACGCTGCTGCCATACGTTTGGCTCTGAATTCGACAGTTTCGGGCCAAGCTGCTCCAATCTCACTGGGATGCATTCTTATCCAGCCCCCAACAGGAATCTGTAACAAAATTTGGTGGGCGTGGCCTAATTTCTCCATAGAGCCCCCTAGAATAATTTAAATGATCAGCCCCAAGCTATGCTTTAAGCTAGAAATACGAAACTTGCTACACATGTGTATCTTGTCAGGATGTACAAAAACGTCTCTTGGAGCCATGGTCTAAAACCAACAGGAAGTCGGCCATTTTGGATTAAAGCTGTCATTTTCTCTTTTTTATAGACGTCGTATCTGATCGAACTCCTCCTACAGTTTTTCAGATACAGACTTAAGAATCACTCAGCATATAATTGACATAAGTAATCACAATCAGCATGAATTCAGCTGTTCAGATAAACAGAGATCCTCCCAAAACATTCTACTGCATGAAAGCAGCCTATTAAATACAGAACAATGCATCTGTGGCACATAGGCTATGTTATTATAATAATTCTCTAAATATACTGTAAAATTCGGCTTGATCAAAAGCAAAATTCACAATAATCACAAGGGGGTTCAAACACAGGAATTCAGGTAAAATGTGTCACCTTATTTAAATTATTAAGAAAATAAATATTCAAACACTCACTGAGAAAACTGTTGACCTTTAGCAGTAATGATTTATTCAAGAAATCTCAATAATACGAAATAATAATACTTATTCTGATGAATAGAATATTAACCAACCAATTTTCACAAATAATCATAGGTAGGATTTAGATCCCTCAGTTCAAATCAGCAAACGATCCTAAATAATTAAATGTCCCA